>PVKZ01000540.1:0-59368 GCA_004027375.1 Macroglossus sobrinus
GCTGGGACATGTGAGGGCCCTGAAATCTTAAGTGGGTACCCAGAGAAGGCCCTCGGGGATCCAGGAGACAGAGGACCTGGGTCCTCTAGACTCTCCCAACCGTGCCCCCATAATGGGTGACATGAGGTATTTTGGGGCCTGGAAGTGGCGTCCTGAGCTCCAACTTCGCTTCCTCAAGCCAGTTTAAAGAGGGCATGTCCCCTTCCCTGTGTAGTTGTCACAGGTTCAGCGCAGGCTGCGCGCACAAAGATCGTGCAAGTGTCACCCTTGTTCATCATCAGGTCAGACATGGCGTACACTTTTGAGTCAAGGCTCTGGGCCAGCCATGTACTGGTGAGTTAAGTTGTGTGCCAAGAAGCTGAGTCCTGGTGAATCACCAGGCAATCTCCTCCTGTCTCAGTTCTCCACATTTAAGAATTGCTGACCTAAAGGGATCCTCCCACCTAGCCCGTGATTTGGAACTCATCAGGTCACTAGGTGTGGGTGGGGACAGGAAAGTCCCTGCTTCTCTCAGAGGCTCATAATCAGCTCAGTCATCAGAAGTCAAATAGAGGACAGTTCGGAAGGGCTGCCCCAAACTGGGCAGCTAGTGCTGTCCCCATTTGATCTGCAGTGGCGACCATGAGACCTGGGCATGGGTGTGGGGACAAGGACATTGGGGAGAGTGGACTAGTGAGAATCTAGTCATGGGGCCCGAGCTGTCTGCCAAATTCAGCCTTGAACTGAGACCCTTCTAAGAAACCCTGAAGACCAGGATTCCAGAGGGCCCCAAGAGGGTCCCAAGAGGTTACAAATAAGCTCTGTTCCCTGAAAGGCCAGGAGGACATGAGGTGGGGTCATGATCAGTGCCAATGGCTGGGGGTAGAAGAATTCGGGACATAGGCACAGGAGAATGGGATGCCCTCTGAAGCTCTCACTGTGGGGATGCTCCCACCTCTGCCCGCACAGAACCTATCCCTAACAGGAGAAAAACTTCTTCCCACGTTGTCAGATGTGGTTTCTCCAGTATATGATGCCATGTGGACTCCGCTATGGCAAGCTCAACTTTTCCCACTGAAGAATTTTCTATCTGTGGCTCTGCCTGAGTGGGGGAATTGTAGGAGGCAGGAGAGTCCCAGCTGGGCTGGTGCTTGAGGAGACTGTGGCCCTGCTGTGGTGGCCATCATCACACAGCCCTCCCATCCTCCCACGTGGAGTGACTGATTCTGTCATCCAACTCGTTCCTTTAATAAGTTAATATTTATTCCACTTTGCTCTGCTCATCCCCAAACTTGAAAAGCTAAATTTTCTGCATCAGATTATTGCAACTTTTAACCTGAATTTAGAGAAGAAATGAAACAAAATAGAGGGGCATCAACAGGAAACGCTCAGCCCAGACCTCAGGACTGCCATCAGAGGTGCCTGGCACTGGTGTGGGGGCGTCTTATTGCAAGGCTCCCACTTCTTGGTGATGTGGCATTTCTCACAGACCAGAGTTAATGTGTGTTTTTCTGGACAGAATGGTGTAGAGGGGGTGCGAAAGGGAAGATAGAGAGACAGCAATGGGGAGGGGGGTGGTTGGGATAAATGGATGAGAGCTCAGACTGAGTGACAGTGAAGCGTGGCTATAGGGGCTTTGGAGACAGCTGCCACGCGAGAGGGCACAAATGGCCCCAAGTGAGTGTTCTCTATAAAAATAAGTGGACGTGAGAACAGGGCTCTGCTGGGCAGCCTCTGCCTTTTTGCTTTTGGTCACTTTCTGGTCCTTGTCCCGTGGATGCAGATCTCTCATTGCTGGGACTGCTGGCCAGGCCACTGGCAGAGTCTCGGACCACAGCGGCAAAACACGAAAACACCCAAACCTGAATAGATGGGTGGAGGCTCGCAGGCCGAAGAGCTAGCTTGTTCTTCTTCACCCAGAATAGCATCTGCCTCCATCTTCCTGGGCGGATATCTTCCTGGCTCCTCTGCCAGAAATGGGGCCCCAGCCACAGTCCATGCATGGCCCCACCTGGGCCACCACCCCACCGGGTATACCCCAACTCCAGTGCCAAGACTGTGTAGCATTGTGCCCTCAGCTTACACAGGCTCGTCCACACTGTCATTGGGGGTGGGGCTGGCTGGAAGAGACACTGCTTTCTTTGCAAAATTCTGGGGGACTTTGAGGTAGAGTCCCTGCCCCTTCTCTGGGGGGTTGCCAGAGGCCACCGGAGACTCTGTTTTGTGGGGTTCAGAAGGTGCTGTGGCCCCTGAGGAGGAAGCTCTGGGTTCCAGGGCCACCCTGTGGCCACTGTCCAAGTACAGGTCCCCACTGGGGCCCCCCACATCCAATGGTTCAAAGGCGAAGCTGGGGATGGTCAGGTGCTCTGAGCGGCTGGAGGCCTGGCCCCACCGCTCCCCCTTGGTGGTAGGGTCCACCCCCATGCTCTCCATGGGCTCACAGGATGGGGTTCTCCGCCGCAGGGTGGTGCTACTGCCTTCCACGGTGGGGGGCCGGGCTGAACCCTCATCCTCCACAGGGGGGTCTACAGAGATGCATGGAGGACTCATTTTCTTCTTCCTGCGTGCCCCTAGAGCTGGCTCAGCTTCCAGGGCCCAGACCTTCACCTCTCCAGTCTCTAGGCGGCCGTCCCCTCCACCCTGTTCCACCAAGGACCTCCGGTGCTCATCCACCCGGCCAGACTGGTCCAGGAGGCCCTGGGCATCCACATCGTAGAGCCTGTGCAAGCCTAGCTCACCACCCACCACCTCGTGGGCTGGGGGTGAGGGGCTTCGGGCTGAGCTGGTGATGTGGCTGACCTCCTCATCAGCTGGGTCTGGGGCCTCCACCTCCTCCCCACCTGGGGCTGGTGGCTGGCTGGAGAGATAGCGTTGTCCAAAAGTGTGCTTGCGGGTGCGGACGCTGGCGGGCCTTGGGGAGCAGGGTGGGGACTGCAGGGAGGCTCTCAGGGATGCCTGCCTTGTAGGGGTCTTCCTGGCAGGCTCTCCCCAGTCCAGGTTGCAGTCTCTGGGTCCATCAACCTGTGCTTCCATAGAGTCGGTGTGCACAGCCTCCTGCAAAGGCATGGTGTCAGGTAAGATAAGGTAAGCCCACCCAGAAGGAGAATAGGAACCTTTGCCCACCTGGGCCAGAGTAGGCTCTTGACTCCTCGAGGTGAGGGACCCAAGGTGAGATGGGGCTGGGGGCCCCTGGTGAGGACATTATTGTTCTCCAGCTCCACCCATGCTGCTCTGGAGACCCTGTGTGCAGGTGCCAACCACCTGTACCAGTCACACTAGGAAGGGGCTGTGAGAAGCAGAGGGCTGGCGCCTCAATGTGGGGAGAGCCTGCCATAGGCCCTGGAGACCCCCCAGAGCTGGGCTAAGGCCACCTTGCATGCCATCTACCCAGCTTGGCACCCTGGGGGTCACGGAGAGCAGTCTGTGGGTATAAATGAGGCCCAATGGAACCAATGCAGGGAGTGCTGTGGGGACATGAGACTGAAGGAGAGAATGTGGTCCTGGTGGCTTAGAATACACAGGCTCCAGGAACACAGTGTCCCTGTCACTCATCCTTTAAATGGAGAGAGGAAACCCCCAAAGAGCCCCCCTAGCCTTGGCTATAGGAATCAGGGAAGGCTTCTCTTACCTGTCTGCAGAGCAAGCGGCTAAAGCTGGGAGAACGAGCTGCGCCCCGAGGGGGCAGGGTGAGGAGGGTGTTGCTGCCCCTAGCAGGGGAGGATGTGGCTGATGGGACCTGAAGGCAGGCGGAGGACTCCACAGGTGGTGAGTGCTCAGAGGTGACCAAGCCTAGAACAAAAAAGTTGTCTAAACTAGGCAGCTATCACCCGCCCAGAGTCCTCCCACCCAAGTCCTCCTTCCCGTGTCTTCCTGCTGCCTCCCTTGGTCTTACCGGAGGGGGCAGTGCCCACATAGGTCTCCATCTCCAACTCCTGCAGTGGGTGGGAGTGAGGGGCTGAGGCAGGTGCCACAGGCCGGAACATGTAGCTGTCATTGGGCAGTGAGAGCATCCTGGACACAGACACCTTGCGTGCCACCAGGAGGTTGGGGGCATCGGGCCCGGCACCTGGGCTCTGTGGGGCTATGGGCCTGGTATGAGTGGGGGGTCCTTGTGCTATCTCCAGCTCAAGCTCCGCGTCCAGCTCGGCATCCTCACGGGCCTCCTTGTTGCTCTCCTCCAAGTGCTTCATGAGCACAGCTACCACCACGTTGACCAGCACAAACTGGGCCACGAGCACAAATGTCACAAAGTAAATGGGCGAGATGGCCGGCAGATAGCTGAGGCAGTGCTTGTCCTCACGAGCGCACTCCCGAAGTGTGTCCTGTGGGCAGAGTGGTAGCTGCAGGGCGGCGCAGGCTGAATCCACCTCCCCACCTGCCTCACTCGAATCAGTACCTTCATGATCCCATTCCAGTTGTCCCCTGTAGACACGCGGAACAGTGTGAGGAAGGCCATGCCGAAGTTGGAAAAGGTGGCGTGCCTGCTCAGGCCCTCACATGGGTTGTCCTCGCTGCACTCTGCAGGGCAGAGACCCGCCAGTCAGCCATGCAGCTGGGCCAGGGTGCACAATGGCCCAGGAGGCCCTGGAACCTGCTGTGGGCCCTGCCTCTCCCTTAGGGAAGAACTCATGCTCTTCTGGGGTGCAGGGCGGTAGCCTAGCTCAGGTGCGGGGTGAGATGGAGTAGGTGGGCACCCACTGGGGACACCTTGCTTGTTCTATGTCTAGGTCTTTCTGGATGGACAGGCCAAGCCCTTGGTGCCAGCCTAGCTCTGGCTCAGCCCCCGGAGATGGCACCGCCTACTTCCCAGGCTCCCTTCTTAGTCAGTATACTCTTAGGCCTTGGTGGAGTAATGGGGTCACCCTGGGGCAGAAGTAAGACCTGAGTTCTGGGGTACCAGTTGCCAAGTCCCAGAAGCCCCCTCTGGGCAGACGTTTAACGGACAACCACCTCAGCCACCTCATGGACAGGGTCACTGGTGGCTCCTGGAAGCCACTTAGTGTTCAGTAACACCAAATGTTCAGGGGACCCTGACAGGAAGGGGAGAGGGACCCTACAGGAACTGGGTTGCCAGAGAGGGTCCCCGACAGTCCCCTGCCCAGAGTGACCAGAGCATCAGGCCTGGGGGTGGGGGTGGGGTGTTAAGGAAACACTTGGTGATAATTATTAAGGACATGCTGCTGCCATTTGTCTCCTGGAAACCACAAGTGGTTCGAGGTGGCATGTGGTTGTTTACATGCGTACACTTGCTTAGGCTCATGTGTGACTCTGCACCCCTGGTTGGCATATGAGCATGTGTGTGTGTCTACAGACATGTCTGTGTATGTATGTGTATGCGTGTACATGTCATGAGTCTGGCACCACACTTCTGTGTGTGCCCAGATGCTCCTGCAAATGCTTGCTGTCACACTTGCCTCATGCAGTGAAGCGCTAAGGGAGCAGGGGGCCCTGCCTTGGCCTGGCCAGCACCTCGAGCTGTCCAAAGGCTATGTGTGCATGGGTGAGGCTGCACGTTCTTGGACCTCACTCACCGAGCCTACCAAACAGCTCCACTCCCAGGGCAGCATAGATAAAAAACAGGAGCATGAAAAGTAGGCCGAGGTTCCCTACCTACACAGGAAAGAAGCAGAACCAGGTCAGGCCTCAATCCCACCTGCTGCGCACGTAGTGCCTGGTACCCCACCAGCCACCCTCGCCCCACGTTCCCACCAGGCGAGGGGTCAAATTCCCAGAGTCAGCCTTGGAGTCCCATCCTTTACCCACCCCCCTGGCCCTGGAGCAACTGTGGTCCCTATGGGCTCCTTGTCCTGTCTGGAATTCAAGGTCCCCCTCCCCCCCAGCCCCTCATGCACACTCAGCACTCAGGAGTAGACCCGCCTATAGCATCTCTGCTCCCCAGGGTTCTAGGAGACTCCATGTAGAGCCAGCCTCTAGCCTTGGAGTCCTAAGAGGAGGTCAAGGCTGAGCTCTTTAGTCTAAGTGACCCCCATTTGAGGTTCTACCATGAATCTTGACAGCCCACCCTCCTAGGACTTGTCATATGTCCCCTCTGGGAGAGCACCATCTTCATATGCTGCCAGCACCCAATGCTGGGGCATGGCTGGGCCCAGGCTTCCCTCCCCACTTCCTTCCCTCTTGTCACTCCCACAGATACTGGGCAGGAACCAAGAACCTTGAGGACTGTAACTCAGATAAGGCTGAGGAATGCTGCTAAGGGGATGGGGGGTACATACTAGAATGGTGGGAATGTGGATGGACAGGCTCATGGGTGAGTAGGTGGTTAGAGAGATGAAGTGCTGAGAAGACAGGCAACTGTGTGGGGTGAGTAGATGGCTATGAAGACAGCCAGCCAGGAGGGATGGATGGATGTATAGGTGACTGGGTGGACAGATGGCTAGTTGAGAGGGTTAGAACCATGGACAGACAGAGATACATGGCTAATCAGGCTGGTGGGCAGAAAGACTGGATACTGCACAGATGGGTTTCTTCTAGCTCAAGAGACCACAACGGATCAGGGTGGGGGATGTGGGCAAAGGAAGTAAGGATACAGGACCTGAGTTGGCTCCAAAGGAGGTACAAGGCTTTTAGCCACACCTGAGCCTTGTGTGTGGTCCTCAGAATTCAGAGAAGCCCACCTCGGCCATGCTCTCTGCCCATATCCCATTGCATCTAGTATTAGATCAGGGGAGATAGGTGCTGATTCTCAGTCCTCCCCAGAGGGACAGAGGCCCTGAAGGCAGACAGCCATCTCCTTCCCAGCAAAGCTGTTATTCCCTGCATAGCTGTTATCACCCTACATGTTATTCATTTGCAAGTCCAGATGACCACACAAATACATAAATGAATGAATGACAGTAACTGAGGCCCCCTCTGCAGCCTTGTCCTCTTGGGGGTATCTGTAGTGCCCATTCCTGGGGCAGCTCTCCACTTACCTGTGGCAGGGCTTGCACCACTGTGTCCAGCAGGGCCCGCATGCCTGTGGCCATCTTGAGCAGCTTTAGCACTAGGGCCAGGAAGTGAGTGTTAGGAGTGGGTGGGGGCCTGGTCCAGTCTTACCCTCCCCCTGCTGGCCAACCTCATCCCTCACACTCCCATCGCCAATGCCAGCTACCTGCAGAGACCTCAGGGCAAGGGGAAGAACATGGGCCCTGGGCCCTGGGCCCTGATGGGTGCTTACCTCGGGCGATGCGGAGCACACGCATGATGCGGATGATGGTGGGGTTGATGGGCAGTGCCGCACTTGTCTCGATCTCCTCCAGCGTGATGCCCATGATGGACAGCAGCACGATGGCCAGGTCCAACTGGTTCCACCTGGGCAGCCAGGCAGGCTCAGAGCTGTGCTGCCTCCTTCCCCCACCCACAGCCCTTTAGAGTAGGAGTCCCCTTTGTTGTCACCCTAGTGTCCAGGTGTCATCCACAGAATATGTCCTGGTGTTAACCACAGAATATATCCTGGTGTCACTCTGAGAATGTCCTGGTATCACCCAGGGGTTTATCCTGTTATCACTCTGGAAATACCCTAGTGCCACCCACAGATATGTCTTGGTGTCACAGGCTATATCCCACACCTTTGCTTAGCACCATCACCATGGCAGACCTCAGGCTGAGACCACCAAGGAGGTGGTGGCTCTCTCCTGCCCCCAACCCCAAGAGCCCCACAGGTCCCCCAAGGTGCTGGGTGGCCATGCCTCACATACCTATCTTTGAAGAACCTCCGGAAACCAAATGCCACAAGCTTCAGCACAGCTTCAAAGATGAAGACAATAGTGAACACGTAGTTGCAGTACTTGAGGGCCTCGTCCAACGACTGGGAACAAGAATGTCAGGCTGTAGAAGCTACCCTGCCTAGGCTTCCCCTCCCTCCACCCCCACCCCCAGCCCCCATCGCAGCATCAGGCACCTAGCACCTGGGTCCTGGCCCCATCTCTCTCCTCTATCAACCTGGGTGCTTCTGGGCTATTGAGCACTTACTATATGTGGGCCTGAGGCAGGTCTGGGAGCATTTTGAGGACAATCCTCAGGTTGGGGGGAACCTGCCCCTCAGAGCCCAGAGTCCTGGTCCTGCCTTTACCAGGCTCCCATCTGCAGCCCAGGGCAGGAGATGGCCCATGCTGGCTGGAGCTCGGCTCCCCGCAAAGCTGAGTGGGTTCAGACTCAAAGGCTCAGTTACCCTGAGACCCCTCCCTTCCCATGGTGGAGGATGGCAGAAGGTGGGGAAGGTATCCTTCTTTTCTTTAATGAAATGACGGTGATGCAGATGTAACTGGAGAGAAAAGAGAGCTGATCATTTATGCCTGCATGTCTTCTCCCAGGTTTGTTTCTGTCTGGCTTCTTACTGGACTGTGAAATCCATAGCCTGGGAAGCTGGACCCGGAGACCTTTCCATAGCTAGCTCTTTGAGATAGGACCAATGTGGGGTGGGGAGGGCCCTCCAGGGCACTTGGGTGACATGGGTGTTTCAGGAGATGTTAAAAGGAGAACCCTCTGTTCAAACCATACCTCATAAACCTCGGTGAGGGCTCACTCAGGGCTGTAAACCTAAGACCCTCCCCCGCCAGTCCTCAGGGTAGCACCTCCTGATCCAGGCCACCCACTAGGTGCCTGACCCCAACCATGGCCCTCTAGGGACTCATCTCCCACACTGGTCCTGGAGGCAGGGTGGGTGGGGTCTTGTGGCCCTGAGCCCCACCTTGGGCTGGTTGTAGTGCTCCATGGACATGGTGATGACGTTGACCCCGATGATGAAGGTGATGAAAAGGTCGAGGTAGTGGCTGGTGCACAGCGAGTGGATGGAGCGGCGGGTGGGCGAGTAGTCGGCGTAGTAGGGCCGGCGCTGGGCCTCTGCAGGGAGAGGGCGCCTGTGACCAGGGTGAGCTGGTGGAGTTGAGGCTGCCTGCACAGGCTGGAGTGTGGGTGTGGCTAGGGGAGGGCCCCCAGCACAGATGTGGGAGGTTTGCAGGAGGCTGATGAAGGGGGTTTCTCTAGGGAAGCAGTCCTATCCTAGGTGAGAAGTGGCTCCCTGTGAGTCCGGCTCCTGCTGCCTGATGGAAAACCTGGGCTGGGGACTGGGTGTGAGTGGGCCTCGAGGGCAGGCCACCCACCAACCCCCCAGAAATGGCCTAGCTAGAAGTTGAGGTCCCTCCTGGCTCTGTTCTGAGGTGCTGCTCAGACTCTGCCCTGTCTTTGTGATATACTTTCATGGTCTGGCATTGGGGTTCAGACACACCTTGATGATGACAGATAGGCAGATAGGTGCTTACTCAGGGAGCAGGTCCTGTCTCCCTGACTGGGCATGAGCTACCCTATCCTCTGGCCACTAGGCCCAGAGTCTCTCACTCCCCAGTTCTCTAAGGGGCCAGTGGCCACTGCTTCTTGTCTGGGGTCTGCCTGGCTTCCAGTCCATCTCATGGCCATCACCTGGGGCGTCATGCAATCCCCAACAGGTCTGTCTGCACTAAATGCTCTCTCTCTCTGTAACCCTTTCAGAGCATGTCAGTGCCCACTGAGCTCCCACTGGATGCGGACATGGCTGCCACCACTGCACATGAGGACTTGCCTTGGCCACAGAACCATGCATGGGTGGGGGCCAGGGAGATTATAGTTGTGGCTATCCCAGGGCCTGGGAAAACAGGGTCAATGAGACTGACCCCTCCCTGGGACCCTCATGCTCCTGGGTTGGGCATGCAGTCACTAAAAGCTCAGCTCAGCTCGAGCAGCCAAAGGGGTTAGCAATCAGTCAAGCTAGCACTGAGGACATGGAGCAGCCATGAGCCAGCAGGTGTCCCAGAGCATGGCAGGGAAGCATGCAAGCTGGGCAGAGGGACACACATGAGCTCACAGGCAGTGGCATGGACACCAAGCAGGGGAGTGGGCAATAATTCTTCCCCCTACTGACGCCTGATGACCAACCCCAGTTGTCCCATGGTCATCCTGCAGCAGACCCCAGCGAACCTGGTACCTGCCTGCAGTGTCTGCCCTTCCATATGGCAGCAACAGAAAGACGGAGGCCAAGCTAGCCCACAGCCCTGTGCAAGGGCCGACAAAAGCAAGGGGCTTAGGCATGCGGGACAGGGGGCAGGTACCTGGGTTGGGCAAAGTGCCTGGAAAGACAAGGAGATGGTCTGAGCTGACTGAGGTGGGTGGGACACTCAGTGGCCCCCTCTTGCAGGAAGCCCTCCTTGCTCCTAGGCTGGGTGAGGCCTCTCTAAGACTCTGTCTTGGACAGTTTTACTTGTTCCCCCTGTGGCATGAGAACTCATGAGGATAAACCCTCCTCGGTATAGATGGGAGATGAGAACTGGGGGTCTCATTCACCTCCTATGACATTTGGAAGGGGAACCCTGCCTCCTGCTGCAGCTGCCTTCCCCTGCCCGGCCCCTGGAGGGCCTGGCCACCATGGAGACCTAGGCAAGGTGGGCAGCGTGCAGAGCCATTTGGCAAGGTCAGGCCTGGAAGGCTGAGGAAAACAGGGCTAGGCAGGCAGCTTCAGGCATCCACTGCACTCAAGTGCGAGGGAGACCCAGCCTCAGAACCCATCTTGGCTGCTGCCCCTGCCATCCCACCACCCTCCCACAGGTGCACAGGTACCGACCCACCACCGCCACTGGCAGCGCCTTACTCCTGCGTTTCCTCTCCAGGCGCCGCTGCCGTTTCTCCTCTCGCCGCCGTGCCTCCTCGGCCTCCTGGTGCTGCCGGCACTTGTGGAAGTTCTCCACCACAACGCCCACAAACATGTTGAGCACAAAGAAGCTGACGATGAGCAGGAAGGAGATGAAGTAGAGCAGCATCCAAGGGTTGTGGTTGGGCACCGGCTGTGGCACACGAGGGTGCATGGGTTCTCGCTGTGCGAGGGCCCTGCCCAGAACAGCCACGTACCCCAGGGCCCCTTGTGCTACAGCCTGCAGGGCCAGAGAAGGGGCCTGGTGATGTTCTCAGAAGCCAAAAACATCCTCTTGGAGGAATTCCCTGAGATAACCCAGAGGATATCCAAAAGGTCTGACTAGAGCAGTGGTCCCCAACCTTTTTAGCACCAGGGACCAGTGCTCCTATGAGAGTCTAATGCCTGATGATCTGAGGTGGAGCTGAGGCAGTGATGCTAGCGCTGGGGAGCGGATGCAAATACAAACGAAGCTTCGCTTGCTTGCCTGTCGCTCACCTCCTGCTGTGCGGCCCAGCTCCTAACAGTACATGGACATGTACTGGTCTATGGCCTGGAATTTGGGGACCCTTGGCTTAGAGAACCAGGGCTGCCTACCGCCTGCTCGCACCTGCTGGTCTATGCCCACGGCGTCCAGCCCGTCGTACATGATGTTCACCCAGCCATCTTTGGAGGACAGCACGAATAAGGACATCAGCGCCTGCCAGGCCAGCAAGGGCAGTTACCACTCTGCCTCCTGCCCCAGAACCCTCTACAGGCCTCCTGCACAGCACACCCACCCATGGCTCCTAAACCCTGTGGTCCTGCCATCTCCATCTTTCAGGAGACCAGAGCGAAGACATCTAAGATCAACTGAAGCACAGACCTCAAGGGACTCCAGGTCTGGCCACAACCCGTTGTGTCCCATCACGCCCCATCGTGCCCCATCACACCCCACCACGCCCCACCCTGCCCCTCCCTGCCCACCTGGCCCAGGTTGTCAAAGTTGTACTTGCGCCGCACCCAGCGGTAGTGGGCAGCCCTGCACTCGGCCCTGGTGGAAATGTTCCTGGTGTCGGGACCCTCGCAGTAGTAGAACTTGCCCTTGAAGAGCTGACGGGGGCGGGGACAGTCACACAGAGGGCCAACCCTGTGCCCCCGGCACACCAGCACCCCACACAGAGGCTCCTGGGGCAGCAGGGCAAGGAACGAGGCTGGGCCTTTTTGGGGCTGCCACACAGCCACTGACCACAGACCACCATCCCTTGCACGGGGCACCCAAGGACGAGTGGGACTGCCCACCTGCACCCCAAGAATGCCGAAAATGATGAAGAAAGCGCAGCAGATGAGGACGATGTTGCCAATGGGCCTGAGAGATGATATCAGGGTTTCCACAACTAGCTTGAGGCCTGGAGCACGGCTGATGACCCTGCACAGGGCAGAGGCCGTCTGCTGTTAGGCCTACCCAGGGAGCAAGCCACTGCAGAGGTCATACCTGGCCCAAAGGCCCCACCCCATCTCCTCAACAGGCCCCTAGCTCTACTCCCATCCCTTCCCTTACCCACTCCACTCCCCACCTTGGTCTATCCTGGTCCCAACCCCACCCTCTGTCTCCACCCTCACCTCATCAGTCCCTTCCCCTGGCCCAGCCCTGCCCACCTGAGAGGCCGGAGTGTCCTCAGCAGGCGCAGCACGCGAAGGATGCCCAGGATCTTGGCACCACCAGCTGAGGCCATGGCCACAACAATGTCGACCAGGGACACTAGGACCAGCAGCCCGTCCAGCACATTCCAGCTGCTCTGCAGGTAGGCGTGCTCCCCAGAGACCAAGCCTAGGGCCACCACCTGTCCAGGCGCAGAAGAGGAGGAGCCCAGGTAGGCAGTGCTGCAGAAGCGGGTGAAGGATGGGGGAAGGGGACAAGGGCATAGCAGGTGGGGACTGCTGGGCAGGGCAGGGGCATGACACCTGAGGGCAGACCCGGGGCTCTCCTAGATGTGCTTGTACCTTCACCATCATCTCGACCACGAAGATCGCTGTGAAGATGTAGTTGGAGACGCTGAGGAAGACACGCTCCTGCAGGGACAGGGTGGTGGGAGGGCCGGCCGCACCTACGGGACCCCACCCCTTCCCTGAGCTGAGGAGGGGGCCTCACAGTGCTTCCCGGATCAATGTCTGGCCTCTCCAGGGCGATGGTGATACAGTTGAGGAAGATGAAGACCAAGACAACATGATCGAACATCTTGTGAGCGATGATTTTCTGGCAGGAGGCACGGAACCTGGGGGGCAGGTCGTGGGCACCAGGTGAGGGGCCCAAGAATAGCTCTGCCCAAGCCCATGCTTTGCTCCAGTCCCCAGAGAACAGATGCAAGACCATGATGCCCAGGGCACTCACTCTCTGGCTGGGAAACCACGACCAAATGGGAGTGCCAGCCCTCCCCAGCCAGTGCCCCCTCACCTGTTCTGCGGGGAGAAGAGGTACAGTGCCCAGGGCTCCCGGCTCTGACACCACTCAGGCTTGTAGGGCTGCAGCACCTTGCGCAGGCGAGCACAACAGCTCTGGGAAGAGGGGCAGGTCTTCAGGTGCCCGCAGCCTCACCTGCCTTCAGGCCCAGTCCTGCCCTTCTGCCCCTGGGCTCCCACCTGTCTCAGCCTATTCTCCCAAGCCAGGTATGTGACCCATGCTGGAAATTCATGTAGCCAGAGGAGAAGACATTCTCAGATCCCTGCCCAGAAAGGCCCTTCAGCTGGCCCCTGCTGTGGAACTGCCTTGGGCAATGGAGAAGGTGGCCCTGCCCCTCTCTCCCCTCTCCCCTCGAAAGCCCACTAGTGGCTGAAAACACTGGGTTCAGAATGGCCCTCACCTGACCTTGGGGCCAACCCCCCACTCCAGAGCTCCGGGGGATCAACTGTAGTCTTCTAGCTAGGTCAAGTCCTGCTCCCTCCCCGCCAAGACTGCTGCTCAGGCTCCTCTCTGGGAACCAGCACATGACAGGAGGGAGGCATGGGCCCTGCTGCTCACTCACATCCTCCATGTCGTCGTCAAACTCGGCGGGGTCCTCCTTGTGGCTATCTATGCGCAGAAAGAACTCGCTGGGCAAGGACAGCACCTGCCCATTGCAGTCATGTAGCTTGGTAGGCAGCAAGGTGTCTGGTGGCAGGGGCCGCACATCCAGGGTGCCACGGTGACCCAGGGACTCGGCACGCCGCAGTGGGGTGGCATGTGTGCCTGGCGAGGCCCCAGCCCCGGGTCTGCTGTCCTCGGCCTCTTCATCCGTGCTGCCCCTGCCCTCACCGGACAGCAGAGACTCACGCTCCCCACACTGACTCCGGCGCTTGAGGCTGGGTGCGCGGCCCAGGCTGTTCCAGCTTGAGCGCCGACTGCTCCAGGCGCTGTTGGGGCCCCAGTGGGCACAGGGTGAGCTGCGGAGGCTGGACTGTGGGAAAGGAAGATGAAGCGAATGGGTCCAGTCTCCAAACTTCCTAAGCTCCAGGGCACTAAGTCATAGGGGCCTTTCCCCACCGGTGGCATCGCTATTAACACCCATGGGTGGGACTGGTTCATGGATCACCACCATTACTATTAATGCCTAGTGTGAGTGGGATTTGTATGTGTAGACCATCCTGCTGGGGAGAGGCTGGCAGCACTGCTATTCTAGAGGGACACCCATGACAGAGTGGGTCAACAATGAGCTGGAGACAAAGCCAGCCAAGTGTCAAGGCCTGGGCCTGGCCACTGTGCCTGCTGCAAGATCGGAGGGCAGGCACAGATAATACTGGGCCTGGGACCAGCTACCTACCAGCCTCAGATACCGCCCCAGCTGCTGACCCTGATCTCTGGGGTAGGGCCTCAAACCAGTTCCTAATTAGGGGACTCTAGGGACTTGTAAAGAGAAGTTCAACACTGTCTCAGGAGCTAAACTGACCTTGAGGCAGGGACTTATCCTGCTGTGCCAGTATTCATGTTATCTTATCTCCTGGGTCTAGCACAAGCTGAGCCTTAATCCTGCGATTCAGCCCGTCCACCTTCCTCGTGGCTACAATGCATCTTGTTGCTAAGTTACCTGGCCCACCCCAGGCTCACTTTGGTTCTTCCTGTTACTGATAACCAGATCATCCCCTCTCAATGAACTTTGCCTTGATTTGACCCACGTTCACGTCCCATTCCCCCTCTGCTGTCAGCTTGTCCCATTTTGCCCACCCCTCCTTGGCCCTTCTGAGAAGCTGTTATTGTCTGAATCCCTGGGGGGCCCAGCCCCCAATATCTGTTTCAAGTGCTGTTGTATACCTTTTTGCCAGCTCTTTTCTGTTTTTCCTTCTGATTTATGCTCTGTGCTCTGCCAGCTTTTATTTTTTCATTGCAATTTGAAAGATGAACTTCCTGTCTGACATTCTACCAGAAAAAAAGGCTTACAGATGGGTTTCCACATCTAGTCTCTGTGCTCCTCCCATAAGTACAGCAATTTCTACTCTGTTTGCAAAAATCAAAGCACTCTGGGCCATGGACTCATGGGGCAATGATAAGGGGGTATGCAGGACCCTCACTAGTCTTTAATAAAAAGGCTGAAGGTGCCCTAAGGCCAGGGTAGGGGACAGTTCCTACCAGAGACTTCTGGTCCCCCAGCTGGGGGTCCGCAGAGCTGCTGCTACTGTGCTGTAAGTCCAGGAGGCTATGGGCCGTGTCCAGGTTCGGGGAGCTCTTCGGGGTGGGCATGGGCGTGGCTGCAGTGCGCATGATGACAGGAGGGGGCAGGCTGCCTCGGCCTTCCAGGTGCCCATTAGGGGTCACAGCCAGGGAGTACATCTTCATCTCTGGAGGAGGAGGAAGCCACTCGTACCTCAAGGCTCTCAGGAAAGGAAATCCACCCTCCTAGGACTTGCCCATGGGAATTCCAGCTCAGGAATGCCAGGTCAGGGTGGGCAGCGTCCCCTCCGTCCCTGCCCACCCTGACCTGGCACACATACCTGTGGCCCGGAGGTCTCTGAACTTATCGAAAACCTCCTCCAAGTGGGTGGATGTCTTATCTTCATCTGTGTCAGACCTGTTGGCATCACCCTGTGCCCCACAGAGCAGAAGACACACTTGAGGCACTCCTTGGATGGGAGCCATTTGTGCCAAGCACCCCCCTACAGAGCTCCCCATAGGAAGGCTGGGCTGGCATAGAAGCAAGCATGACATAAGGCCTGGTGAACGAGGTGGGTGAAGGACGAGGCCGCAATATGTCAGTCTGTGCAGGAGTCCTGCCCATCGTGCCAGGCTCCCATCCCCTGGAAGTCCCCCTCACCTCTGCCTGGAAGCCCTCCACCAGGATGGCCACCAGCAAGTTGAAGAGCACATAGTTGCCAAAGGTCATGAGGGCCACGAAGTAGAGGGCGGCCCAGGAGGAGGTGGAGGCCATGCCATTGTAGAGGACGACGTTCCAGTCCTCCTGGGTGAGGATCTGGAGAAGAGGGGCAGTGAGGCAGAGTGGGACCCAGACCCAAGGGTGGGGCTGACATGCTGGGGTGAGAAGGGCCCTGGGGGTTAACCCACTGTGGACATGCTGGCAACTCCTCAGCACCAGAAGGAGCTCCGCACCAGTAAGAGCACATGCCCACTTCCCTGAGGGACAGAATCGCTGTCCCTACTGCTGTTCACGGCTCCTCACCTGCTCTAGCCTTACACAGGCCAAGGCAGCTCTGGGGGTTGCCTTTGAGCAGGGCTGCGGCTTTCAGGGGCCACATCTGTTTACATCAGAGGATGGCCCCTGCCCATGCTTTACCTGGAACACGGTGACAATGGCCCACAGAAGGGAGTCAAAGTTCTTCCTGTCGGGAACTGTGTCACCGGTGTCTGTCTTCAGGCTGAACTTGCAGCCAAAGAGGTGCATACCCAGGATGCTGAGGGAGGGAGGCAGGGGTGCGGTAAGTGGGGAGTGGAGGAGGCATGGGAAGCAGGGGAGCTGCTCTGCCTGGTAACCTTCACACCCAATAGCACCTCCTCTACTACGCCTCCCCTTGCTTAGCCTCCAGCTTTCTGGTTTACTGGGGCCTCCCAGTGCCAGTGTCCATGATGGGAAGACTAAGGCCAGGGAGAGGAGGGACAACCAGAGGTTACTCTGGCTCTAGGCAACAGCCAGGACCTAGGGCGCCTATGTTACTCAGCCCGTCTGGGCTGCCCTCCACCCCAGCCCTTCCCCAAGGCCTGAGCCCCAGCGAGGCTGGCACAGCAGGTGCTTGGCAAATGATGAACTCCAGCCCAGCCGCCCCCAACCCCTCTCCCATCCCCTTGTTCTCTGCTCTTCTTTGGGCACAGTGCCCAATCTATTTTTTTGGGGGTCCATCCCATCCCCTTACTCAGCTGTGAGCCCACAAGAGTGGAGCCCTGCATGCCTCGTGCCTGCACACAGAAGTCACCCCATTAGTTCTGTCTGGATGGAGGAACCTGCCCACATCCCCACCCCAGGGCCTCAAGGCCAGAAATACAGGGCCAGCACGGTGGGGAGGGGTCCTCCTCCAAGAGGCCCACCTGAAGATGAAGATGAAGAGCATGAGCAGCATGCAGAAGGTGGCCACGTTGTCCATGGTCTTCATGAGCACCACCAGCTGCCGCCGCAGCGCCGGCATAAAGCGCACCAGCTTCAGCACCCGCAGCAGCCGGAAGGTCCGCAGCACTGACAGCCCGCCGTCCGCCTGCCCCACGATCTCCCAGACGCTGTGGGCCAGGCCGAGGGTCAGGAGGGCCGTTCCCTGACTGCAGATCCCTGCACCAGCCCTGACTCTGGACTTCCTCTTTCTGGAAGCAGGAATGCCAGCCTGGGAGCCGTAGCCTGCACTCAACCCCATGACGGGGAGCAGGTCTGGCTGCATCACAGTGCCCAGAGGAGCTGAGGGGCTGCGGTAACATTGCTGAAACCACCGAACCAGTTGCTGTCCCTGGCTCTGGCCTGGACAGAAGCTTCTCAGGAGAGGGCCTTCCTGTCCTGTGCCTTTCACAGCCATTCCTGACTCATTCATTCTTGCTCAGCATCCTCCCTGTAAGGGTGGGACCCTACTTCTTTCTGTGAGAGGAACTTCCCCCAGATTCTCCCACTCCAGTGTGGATTTTGCTGTAGCAGACATCCCGGGGCAAGCTGGCCTTCCTCACATGGGCCAAGCCCTAAGTGGAGTCCAGCCGAGAGGCTGAAGGGCCGCTGACCACACACTCTATTCCTGCAAAGAACAGCTCCACTAGATTCTAGAAACATTCCCCTGACATGCAGCTAACCTGTTGTGTACCCAACAGTGCCTGAGAGGACTCAGTCCCAGGGAGACTCTACCTGACATCCCATCTCTGTAGCTCGCCAGAAAATGCCACAAGTAGCACCTCTCCTTCTGACTGGAGCTTTGCTCTCTGTGCAGGTGCTCACCTGACACTGGAGCCTCCAGGGACACTGTGGCCTGGGTGGGAGATGGGGACCTACTGGGTGCGAAACAGGGACCTACCTGATGACCACGATGATGCCATCAAAGATGTTGTAGGGGTTCCGGATGTAGCCCAGCGGGCCACAGGCCAGCAACTTCAGCAGCATCTCTAGGGCGAACATGCTGGTGAACACAATGTTGCTGATTTCCAGGGCGTTGGTCAACTCATCTGGCTGCGGGAAGCAAAGGGACCATCAGGGGAGAGGGGTCACTTTCCCACAGATGGGGAGCAGGTTAGGCTGTATCATGGGGCCACAGGCCCAGAGGCTATGGTGGGCCCCAAGGGATGTCCCCTCCAGCTGGACCCTAGCCCATCTGGCCCTCCCATCCTCACTGTCCCTGGCTCCCCCAGACCCTTCTTGACCTTACCACCAACTCATCTGAGCACCAGAGCTCTAGAGGCTCCTTGGGACCCCAAGCGCAGGCCACAGGAACAGGAACCAAAGTATTAGCACCTGGGTTCAGAGTGAGTGTGTGGTGCTCTGGGCAGACGGCATGCACGGTGCCTCTGAAAGCTGCTCTGGTCACTGGAAACCTTACACAACCCTCTTTGGTGGCAAAAGGTCCCAGAGGCCCATCCTTACTGGGGATGTTCTAACCTGCCTGTGTGTGCGCGCTTACATATGTGTGCACATACAACACCTGCACTAGTAAATGCCTGTATGTGTCCCTGCACACACGTTGCACACGTGTGGTGTGGGTATATGTGTGACCACCCACATGCACATCTATACAAATAAACCTTGCACATCTATACCTGTGGACACACACACATGTATGATCATGTATTTCTATGTATATATGTATGCATATGTCCATGTGTGCAGGTGACAGAGGCTGTTCCTTACCAGTCATCCCTTGAGGCCCTTGCTGTCCCTGCCCCAGATCTTACCCTCACAAAAAGAACCTCCCTGCCCAGGGTCTGCTTACAGCTGGTACTGCTTGGATCTTCCCTAAATTGCTCCAAGATGACAGAAAATGGCTTAAGTGACTTGAAAACCCACAGGATAAATTGGCCTTCATCCCAAGAGAATGCCATCTCCCTGCTGGACCCAACTGCTGCCCCTCTCTGGTGTGGCCCTGTGTGCTACATCTACAGCATTCAGGTGACTCGTGGGCCGGGCACCACCCCACAATTCCTCCTCCCAGGGACTTTCCGTAATGCCGCCATTTCCAGCCACCAAGGGGCACCCCAGCGGGTTTGGCCAGAGGGTCTGGCTAAGGTAAAGTGGGGGTCTGCCCTCTGAGAAAGCTGAGAGAGAGGAGGGTCCCCTCCTGAGAAGATCCACCAGGTGATCTGATAAATGCCCTTGGCTCCCTGCTACCTCTGGGTCTATGGTCTCAACCCCTGCCCCAGATGGCAAGAACCTCCGAGCAGGTGCCACGGTGTCTGTGTTCACCACTCAGCAGAGACCCGGCCCAAGCAGGAGAGAGGAGCATTTGCTGAGCACCTGATAAGAATTCCCCCAACAGACAATGTCTGGCTCCATCACCACCCCGTGCCCTACCACGCAACCCCCTGTGGGTCCACAAAAGGCTATGTGCTCCCTTGGGTCATGACAGTCCCAACCCACGCTGAGTGCAGATGTCCCTGAGCCCCCCACCTGCTCGTGGTACTCGACGCCCATGCTCAGTGTGTTCGTGAGGATGGCCACCATGATGCCGCGGTTGAAGTATTTGCTGTCCACGATCCTGCGCAGCTTACTGCTGATGGCAGCCCACACTCGGGTCAGCCCGCCCTGCTCGCCAGAGCCCACCTGCCGCTGTGCCCGCCTCCGTGCGCTGCCCTGGCCTGGCGTGTCTGCTGCTGAGGGAGGCTGCATGGGGTCACGGTGGTCCCCGTGCCGCACATCCTGCGTGAACTCATAAACTGCGTTGCTGTCTGAGTCTCCGCCCTCTGAATCGCTGAACTCAAACTCGGGGTCTCCCAGAGCGCTGGCACAGTATGGGCAGTTCTTCAGCTCACAGGTCAGCGTGCCCGCCTGGGGGCTGGGCAGCGGGCAGGGCACGCTCAGGCCGGACAGGCGGCTGGGGCCCTGGCCCAGTCCTGAGGGGAAAAGGGCACAGGCAGGGTCAAGACACTCAGTGGCCACACCTGGGGTGCCTAGGACCCACACCCACTGAGAGGCTGTTGTGAACAGTGCACATGTGCACACCTGGACACACATACTGAGGCAACACACAATTCTGGGCACACTCACATATACACCTGAGCACACTCATATATGCCTTGCATAGGTGTGCCCTGTTCATACTCATGGGCAGAGACACAGAAGGGCAAAGAAGCTAGTGTGTCCTGGGGCCACACTGTCCAGGGATGTAACAGGAGCTACTTTCTAGCAGCCACTTTAAGCAGGTGAAATTAACTTCCACGCTGCACGTAACCTGATACATGAAAACCATCATCACTCCAGCGTGGATCAAACATGGGGATGACCGAGGAGTGCTGGGCACTGTCTCCTCATGCTCAGTCTCTGGCACTGGTTGCACTCTGTCCTCAGAGCTTTGGTTTGGACTCTCCAACCCTCAAAAGCCTATAAGGCCGGGCCCACCTAATAGGTAGTGCAGGGCTGAAAGTATACACACTATGCATACCACGTCAGCGCACACAGCCCAGGCATGGTGCACGAGGACATGCACGGTGGCCCTGGCACACATCCCTACCCACTCCAGCTGCACCAGTCCACACACCTGACACACCTCTTGGGAGGGCCTCACAGTTTGCATGGGACCCTGTGTCTCTCCCCCTCGACCACTCGTCTGAGGTAGCTAAAGCAGAGGCCCCAGGTGGAAGAATGGTGAGGGGCACCTGGCACCCCTCCCCAACCTTTAGGGGCACTGTGACCTTGATTCCTCCCCACCCCGAAGAGGGGCCGACCATTCCTCAGAAGTAGCCAGGCCGTAAATACAGGAGATAGTCCCTCCCAGAGTCAGGTGGGGGCCACACCTGCCAGCTCCAGAATTCTCACAGCCACGTGATGAATGCTCTTGCTTCACTGAGCAACAGTTATTTGGGGCTGCTACAGGGTGGATGGGGCGAGGAACCCTCTCCCCACTTTCTGCCATGTCACAGCCTGAGGCGCCCAAGTCCCCCCTTCCAGGGCACAAAAGGAGAAAGCTGGGCCAATGAGGGTGCCTATGACCTCCCCAGAGGGCATGTGGGTGGGGATGTCCCTGGGTCCCATTTCACTCTCGGCAGGGTGAAACTGGGGTACTTACCATGTTCCCCAACCAAATGCTGGATCTTCTCATAGGGGTCATGGCTGCTCAGGCTGAGGGGGCTGTGCCTTCCGGCTCCCGGCGGCCTGCTGGCCCGCTTCCCCTTGAGCCCAGGACTGGTGCCACCTTTGCCACTACCCACTGCTGAGGGCAGGATGGTGGGGTAGTTCATGGCACCCAACCCCGTGGTTAGCTTCAGGCTGGCAGCAGTGGCCACAGCTTGCACTGCCCGGGCCCTCTCCTGCGGGCCCTCCACATGGCAGTCTGCGTGGTACACACTGTGCACTGACTCAGCGTCTGGCGGCCCATGGCTGGGGGACGGTGGTGAGGGCAGCACTCCGGCCCGCACCAGCCTGCCACCTCCAGGGCCTGGCTGGGGTCCAGGCCGGCGTGGGCTGCTGTGGCTGAAGTGGTAGTGGTGGTGGTGATGGTGGTGGTGGTGGTATACCAGGTGGTGGATGGAGGCTGTGCGCCTGCCCACCCGTCGTGGCCGGTGGCTGGTGCCCTGACCATGTAGGGTGCTGCTGGGGTCTACCTTCTTGCGCCAGCGGCTCTGCCAGCGGGCATAGAAGCGCAGGCTGCGCCGCTTGACTTTGCGGCAGATGTGGCCCACATACTTGAGCAGCTCCTCGTAGCAACTGCCCGGCTCTGAGAAGCTGGCCAGCGTGCTGTCATCAGACAGGTAGCGGGCGCGCTGCTCCCGCATCAGCTGGTTCTCTCGCTGCTTTGTCTCTGAAAACTGTGTGGCGATCACCACCAGACACAGGTTGATCATGAAGAAGGAGCCCACCTGTGGTGGGCAGACAGTGGTGAGCCTTCCGGCAGCCCGTGCACAGCCTTGCTCACCGAGCTCTGTGCCCCAGGGAACCGGGGAAAAGGGACATGGAGACCCATCCACCCTGGAGACCAGGACAGCAGCCGTGGTTTCTACTTGACAGCGATCAAGTTCCCAATGAGATAAACATCGAGGCCTACTATGTGCTGCCCATTCCAAGGACCAGGGATACGGTCCCGAGTGTGGCTGGCATGGGCGCCCCAGGGTGGGCAGGGTCCCTGCTGATTCGATGCTGAGCCCCAGCATCTGGGACAGGCAGGGCGTAGTAGGTGCCTATTCGTGGGTAGATGGAGGACACGTGAGGTGACCCTCCTTTCCATCATCTGTGAGGCTTGCTCCCTCTTCCTCAGGTCTGTCCCTGATGAGACCCTCTCGGCTTCGACCACCCTACTCCAGTTGGGCTTTCCTCTGTGGCAGGGTCACCATGCAACACTCTCCTCTGCTCGTGATAACTGAGACAAGGAGGGATGTCTGCCTGTTCTGCTAACTGCTGGGTCCGTGCAGATTGCCTGGATCGAATGAAGGCTACACCTGGGGCCATGTACAATATGGAGGGCCATGACCCAAAGAGGGTCCTAAATCTCCTGCAGCCTTCAGATTAAGACCTGGCCAGGGGAGGGATGTCTGAGGCTTCTTGGAAGTGGGCTCTCCTCTCCCACCCACACTGACTTGTCCTGCCACCCCTACCCACTTCCTCTTACTCGGGACTGCATAGAAGCCCCCTATCCAACCACAACCCCCCACTAGCCTGCCTGGCAGCCTGAAGGCAGTCCTGGATCTTTGCCGCCCCTGCCCGTAGCTTAGCCAACTCAAGGACCCATGAGGGACAGCAAAGACCAGGATGATACAAGTAGGCTCAGGACAGGCCCTAGGGGCCAGGATGATATCCACTATGGAGCTTAGAGATGGAGCTTAGGGATATGAGATTAGCTATTACAACACAGATGCACCTCCACCCACTAACACACGTGGCTCCAAACATCTGCCTTGTCTCATACTCACAATGATGAGCAAAATGAAGTAGATGAAATTGTAGAAGGAGTGGGCGTCCATGACGTAGTACATGATGTCCACCCAGCCCTCCAGCGTGATCACCTGGAGTGGGAGACAGACAGGTAGACACACAGATAACCCTAGGAGAGTGGCCCTGGGTGGGTAGCAAGGAACTTCCTCACCTACATCGCCTTGGGGTGAGGCTGTGGGGTTAGCAGGGCCGGTGGAGCAAGTTAAGTCCTGCCTGGGCACCCCACGCCTGGCCCTGCACACTAGGCACCCAACGTGAGAGGGGAAACTGAGTCCATGGGCCATGCAGTCAGTCCAGAGCTGCAGCCCACCTGGAAAATGGCAATCCAGGCATAGCCAATGTTGTCGAAGTTGATGGCACCATTGTGAGGGTTGAAGTCACCAGAGCG
This sequence comes from Macroglossus sobrinus, assembly GCA_004027375.1. Lineage (NCBI taxonomy): Eukaryota > Metazoa > Chordata > Mammalia > Chiroptera > Pteropodidae > Macroglossus > Macroglossus sobrinus. Next base: position 23,522 of record PVKZ01000540.1, read on the forward strand.
GCAGACGTTGTAGTACTGATTCCAGTTGATGCACGCGTTGTGGCCAGCACCACCCATGCCCTCAGCCTGCGGCTGCCCATAGGCCTCCCAGCCCAGTGTGCACTCCACGCGCAGCTCGCGGCGGCTGGGGATGTGTGAGCACTTCTGCATGCCATTGTCACGGCGTGAGGAGCAGATGAAGGGGTTCTCGTCGCCCTCCTCCGTCTGGTAGTATGGCCGCAGGAAGGTGAGGTTGCTGTTCCTGGGGGCAGGTGACCCAGTGTGGGGAATGGGAACAGAGACAAAGAAAAAGAAAAGGAACGGGAGGATGAGGGAGACACAGTGAGAGATATAAAGAAACAGAAAGATAGAGAAAGAGAAACATGAAAGAATAGAAACACATGAAAACAAAGATAAGAGACAAAACTCAACCCTAAGCTAGAGGTATTCCAAAGAGTGCCCTTGGGAGTGGGGCTAATAGGGAAGAGACTGATTTGGGGGGCGTGGACTGGAGGAGAGGTGCCTCTGTGTGCAGGCTGCCCAGAAGCCCCCCTGCCCGGGGTGGGGGGATGGGGATGGGGCATGACCTGCTGGTGGGTGGGGCCTTGCACCTGGCAAAGTTACTGTCCAGGAAGCAGCGGTTGCGCAGCAGGCCAGCCCAGAGTTGCACGCCCACGATGCCGAAGATGAAAAAGACGAAGAAGCATAGCAGGAGCACGTTTCCCAGCATGGGCAGGGTGTCCAGCAGCAGCGTGACCAAGATACGCATGCCTGCAGGTGACAGGGTAGGCATCAGCACAGAGATCTCTTGACTTGTCCTTTGGGCCCCCAGCCCCTCCTGTAAGCCCTCCTGCCATTCACAAATGGGCAGGGCAGCTCTGCAAGAGATGTGCGCCCGGCCCCTACACATCCAGCAGGCCTAAGGAACAATGATGCCTCTGGGTCAGGTCTGCACCAGTGGGAGCAAGACTGCTGGCCAGGAGGGCTACAGGGCAGGTGTGAACCTCCTCCTTTGAAATGATGGCCAGAACTATACCCCATCTAGGTCCCCAGGGGGACCGCCTGGGCATCCAGAAACCCAGCTGCCACAGGAGCAGCAGCCTTGGGGCCCCCAGCAGCTTGGGCTCTGATCTGCCCTCATGCTTGCTTGGGAGTCTGGGGGGGTCCTGCAGCTGGTATGGGGTTGGGGGAGCAGCATCTTTGCATTCCTGTGTGATCATGCTGGAGCAGAGCTGCACTGGAGAGAGACCAGGAGGCTACACAGACCCCCAGGGCAGGTAGTGCCTTCTTTAGAGGCAGTTTTGAAGCCCTTGTTAGTTGGTGCTATGGGCCACATGAATGCAAATTAATCCAGGGAGTGGCCAGCAGACTCCCCGCTACCAAAGTCCTAGCTACCCTCACTCACCTGCGCCTGCCTACTCCCAAACCACATCAAGAATAAGACGCGGTTCCCGAAATGAGCAAGGACTGGACTAAGGCTTCAAACAGAGCTCTGGGCCAGTGGGCCAGAGAGGGGGCAGTGCCAAAGCCTCATGGAGCAGCACCCTGGGGGTGGCAGATGGTAGAATGAGCCTCTGAGGTCATGGGGTGAATCACGGTCAGGAGGGGCACTAAAGTTTCAGAAATGGCTGAGGGAAAGGTTCATCAGGGACAGAGAAAATGAGCACCTTCCTGTCCAGACAATAACTGGCTCAAAGGTTACAGAGGAGCCACCAAAGTGGACCCCAGGCAGCCGGAGTGAGACACAGCTCTCTGCATGAGCACTTGCAGTTCATTATGAAAAACGTATGATCCTGTCTGGGGAAGGGACCCTGTTTGGAAAAGCGGGGGCATTCCCAAAGGGAGGCCATGCTGCTAGTGGCAATTCTGGCCACCGGGAGCATTAAACTTGAAAAATGAACATCTGTAGAAGGGGGCTGTGCTGTTACTTCATTGCTCTGAAAGGCAGATCCAGGTGAGCAGTCCAAGTGTGTAGTGGGTCTGCCAGGCAGAGCCGAAAACTGTACACACGTCACCTCACTTCATATTAACAGCCATCCTTGGGGTACTACTAAGACTCTAACATTACAGTTGTGGAAACTGAGGCTTAGAGAGATTTAGTAACTTGCCCAGGGTCACACAGCATCTGAGCTCTTTCTGACTCCCCAGAGTAGAGCCAGGATGGAAGGTGGAAGGCAAGCCCAGGGGTCCACAGCACAACCCTGACCCGCCTGTTCTTTGATGAAGTTGATTGAAGAGGCTGCAGGACAAGTCCTTACAACCCCAGCTGGGGTGCTAAGGCTACTAGGAGACTGTACACAGCTACACGTGCCCCCCCCCATACGTGTACACGCACACCTTACAGTCACATGGTCCCTGAATTCAACCACAGCACTGAACGCTCTGAAGACAGAAATCCCCAACAATTTCCCTATGGGAAGATAACCAGTGTGAGGATAAGGTATCTTCCCAATGAGCAGAGCCAAGCAACTTATGGAAGCTTCTCCATGCTTCCTGAAACACCAGAGCCTGGGGCAGAGCTCCCCTGTGAGAATCATGGGGACGGGCCAGACGATGAAGCCACCAGGGCCCACACAGCCCACTCCCGCACTCAGTACCCGTACGCAGATGAGCAGGTTCAGGGTGGCCCTGTTACTCAGGAGCACTGTGGGGAGCCAGACCCGGCCTCGCAGCCTGCTCATTACGTCCCACCTCGGTCCAGGGATACACTGCCCTTGACAGAAAAGCAGCAGCAGATGCTCAGGGCCCACAGCCCCTCTTTTCCCAGCACTGTGGCCAGAGTGTCCAGGAGTCATATGGGCAGTGTGGCCTCCTGGTCCACTGGGCCCAGCTCTCAGCAGGGCTGGCAGAACATGCAGACCTATCCCAGGCTGGGGTGGGATAGGGTGGTCACTTACTGGGCACGCGGTTGATGGCGCGCAGGGGCCGCAGCACACGCACTGTCCGGATGGCTGAGAGGCTCACATTGTGTCCATCCAGGGAATACTCCATCATACTGGGGGAGGGACAGAAGAAGGGAGTCTCAGGTGGTGGGCAGGTGACCACAAGCTGGAGGGCTGGTCCCTAAGCTGTGTACCTAGCCAGGTGGGACCCTGAGGCAGGAGGAGCAGGACCCTGAGTCACTACTGGCTGCTCCTCACCCTCCCAGACACCTTGTCCAACCGCCAACCCTGCTGCTAGCACAGGGAGTCCCAGGACAAATGTCCATGCCCAGCAAAGGCCATACTGGCTTCCCACCCCAGCCACCTCCCAGACCAGGCTGCACCTAGATCCCTTCAGAGTACAACTGCCTCCTCCCTCTTCCTGGGGGATCCAAGGCCTCCTGCAGGGTCTGAGGAGGCAGGGTTCCCAGCCAGACTTGGTGAGGTAAGGTACTACTCTGGGTGCTATGGGTTCATAGAGCGGGGCTTGGGCGGCAAGGAGCTGTACCCCGCCATGACGATGAAGAAGTCCAGCCTGTTCCATGTGTCACCCAGGTAGCACTTCTGACCAAACAGCCCCAGTGCGACCATCTTGATGACCATCTCCACCGCGAAGAAGGCGAAGATGAAGTCGTCAAAGGCCTTGTGAGAGGGAGGCCTGAGAGTGGGACCTGTGCTCTCCACATCCGGGTAGGGGGTGTCCCTTAGGGTCATTCATGGCCAGTGAGCCAACCCAGGACCCACCAGCCCCGGCCCTCACCCCACCGCCCACCCAGACCCAGACCTTTAGGATGCTGCAGCGCTCCGAGCGGCACTCAACGTCCTCACAAGGCCGGAACATGCCCAGGGTGACGCAGTTGAGCATGATGACCAACATGCTGACGTGCTCGAACCACGTGGCGACAGGCACCCGAGTTAAGGGTCAATGTGAGAGCCTAGGAGATGGCTGCAAGGGCAGCAGGAGGGAAGCTGGACCCCAGGACCTGCCTACAGCAACCAGGTTCCCAAGCCTTCCACGCCCCTGCACCGGCCCCAACAGCTGGGAGTTGAGGGACAGAACCTCAATACCAACCACTGCACACAGGATCAGCACATCCCTCACAAAGACTGCCAAACATGTACAGAGGGAGATCTAAAGCACAGAGCAGGACCCTGGATGAAGGCTGGAGGCCGTCTGTCCACTACTCCTGCACAGGCTTCTCCCAATTCCAGTGCCTAAACCAAAGCTGCACACGCAGATAAGCATCTCTGGGGCACTGCTCAGCCTGGACTCCAATAGGTGTCATAGATGCCCACAGCATGTGAGGGGAACCCCAGAACCCTACTCTGTGGCCCTGCACCAACCTCCCACATGCGACTCCAGCAGACAGAAGCAGCCCCAACTTTAGCAATGGAGAGGAGAATGTGAGCTTCAAATCAGCCCAGTGACTGGGCCTGGGGGATCTGCAGCCCTACTGTGCACTTGGGTGAAAGGGGATAGTATATAAATGAATAAGTGAGGGAGGAAACCCCCTACCTGCTCCAGCCCCCACCAACTAATCAGTCCTGGGAGAGAAAGCTGCCTATCTGTGAGAGGCAAGTCCAGAAGCATCTTCCCACCGGCAGGAAGGTGTCCAGTCTAGGGACACTGCTGGCCCTGAGACAAGAAGCCACCCAAGACCTCAGTGAGAATTCCCACCCATTCCATGAGTAGCCACCAGGTGGTGCCATAACTTCATGCAGGCCCTGACCCACTCCAGCGGCCTCCAGCAAAGGGGTGCTATACCAGTCAATTCATGAGATCTGGGAGCCCTGTGGTGGGGCCAGCCGTGTCAGGTAAGAGGGAAGGGTCCAGAGCCCAGTCCAGTAAAGGCAGGCAGCGGCCCACGGCTGCCTGGATGGGGTCTGAGGCTTCTCATGAACCATTTCAATAAAGGAATATACCTCGTGGCTGGGAGGGCCCTGGGGGTTTGGGGGAATTCAATGTACCCCACATGCCATCTTATCGGAATCCTATCCTACTAGAACCACCCCCATTACGGGGCAAGTGGGCTTTCTGTGGGGCTGCCAGCCTGCTCTGCTGGGGCTAGAGAGAGCAAGGGCCCCCAGCTTATGTTGGAGCTAGTGTGGGGTGGACAGGGGAGCTTGGGAAACACCACTGTACATCCCTCCTTTGTAGGACCCCGGCAGCCTGCCTTCATGCCTTGACCCCACTCCCTCAAGCTTTCCAGGCAAAGGCGGGGAGTGGTGGGGGCCAACAGTTGATGTTGGCAGCCCCTGGCCCATGGTGCAGCGTGCGGCATGGCACGGGGCCACCAGTGTAATTACACATTCCCACCAAGAGTGCCATAATTATACTTAATGGGTTCAGCAGTAACAAGTGCCTTTGCTGTGATTTGGCTGTGGAAAAACAGAAATCAGCATCCTGCTAAGGCAACGCTGTGGGCCCAACCTCCCAGCCCCCGCGGGCATCCAACGGGAACTGGCTGAGAGAACTGACAGGGTGACTCCCCATGGTCAGGGCCTGCAGGGCCAGCCAGCACTGGGGCCCTGTGAGGCCTTGCCTGCTGTGTGTCTGTCTCTGTGGGCAGGGTTTGAGAAGAGGAGAGAGCTGTGGCTAAAAGGTACACTACCCATGTCATACCCGCTGCACACTAGCATGGCTCCATCTCTAAGCTTGCAGAGCCCATGAAGCTGGCACTGTCCAGCTCCACCACAGACTGGGGACTTGGATGACGTGCCTAAGGAGCCTAGGCGGTCACAGGATGCTGAGCCCTCATATGGGAGCTGGTCCTTGGGCACTGGGCAAGGATGGGAAGAAACAGATTCAGGTATCTCCTGATCTGATGGATTCTTGCAGGGATCTGTCCCAGACCCTGGGGCTGCTGTTGGGCAAAGCTCAGGACCTCAGTCCTCAATAGTGCAGAGGATATTTCTAAAATTCTGGGCTGGTCTGGGCCAGGACCCTTGAGAGGCTACTCAGGTCAGCAGCTGTGGAGGTCAACTCCTCAGTAGGAACCACAATCTAGGACCCCAACAACTCCAAAAGACAGTCTGGCTTGGGATCCCTGGGTCTACATCTTCCCAAACTTTTGACAGGAAGAACCCAATTTATCCTTGGCTTCTTCCTGACCCTGCCAGACCCAGCCTAGCTCCCTACCCTTCAGGCATGCCATGGGGGCTTAGGATGACCAACTATGGCTAGTGACTCAGGACCCAAAGGGGAGGCCATGAACACAGGCTTGCCTGAGAAGTGGGAACACCATCAGGGTGGCTGGAATAACCAACCCAATCAGCAAGGCCCCGGCACCTTGAAAGTTTCCCACTCATCCCTGTTAGCACTTGCCCTCATGGAGTTACTGTTCTTATGACACACCCTTACCCTCTTCACCCAGCACCCCAAACACATGCCTAAAAGACACAAGATCCTGGGGTCCTGCACCCTGGCCCTGCACCCTTGCCCTGGTCTGGGTGAAGATGTACACACATATGCCTGGCTCTCTGGGTGAAGATGTACACACATATGCCTGGCTCTCAAGAGCAGCACCATGAAGCCCTTCCTGTCCTGGGGACTGCCAATCCGGGGCACACAGGTCCTGCCTATGGAGGAAGAGGACTCAATCTCATCACAGGTTTCTCCTGGTCACACCTTGGTGAGCAGCTGAGGACAGCCAGTGCTGACCAGCCACTCATTGCACGAAGCCCAGTGATTTCTGGAGGCTTAATTACACAGATGGATTTTCTGGCCTTTAATTAAAAATCCTTTAGATTCTGAACCAAGTTTTACAAATTAGAATCAATTTCCACTGTGGGTCCAAGAAAGCCAGGCTGACATGTGGTTAGGAGGCGGTAGCCATGCTGGTGGTATAGAGAGAGCCCTAGAGCTGCCTGGGGCCTGGCCACAGAGGGGCCATGGGCCTGGGTCCACAGTTCAGTGAAATGGTCTTTCCCATGAAATCCCAAAGCCAGGGAGGTTCTGCTCCAGCCTGGAGACCTCGAGAATGGCACTGAAGCCCCTGACCCACGTTCCTGGGTGTGGCCTCTCAAGCCCCAGGGACCTCACTGATTCTCCCTTTCTCTGACAGACATTAAAGGGGACTACAGGGACCTCTCCCAGCCCAACAGGCCCCTGGTATACAGCTTGGCAGAGAGAAGCCTGGAGTGGCTTTCTCCAGGGGACATGCTCCCTCTCAGATCATGCCTCCAACACACCCCAAATTAATCCCCCAATACCAAGCTTCCTTTGGCCTGGAGAAGGTTGATGGCCAAAGGCATAAAGTAAGGGTTGTGACCACTGTCCATGGTGCTGAAGCAGTCCTGTGCTGGGTATGCTCAGGACAGGGTAAGGGCACTCACTTTGCAACCTTGTTACTCACTGCTCCCCTTGACCCAGGATTTAATGAAAACCACTCTGTCAAGTGCCTTTCCTCAATCCTAGTCTCAGCTGGTTAAAAAAGGCTTGCCAAAGGCCACTTTAAAGATAGCACTGACCCACAAACACCTTGGTTCTGGGCATGGGCACGAGGAGATCCCAGGGTCGCACGGCTTACCCTGTTGAGTGCCACAAGGTCCACGGCCTGTCATCTGGTGCAAACGACCTGGAAGTGGGGTCCAAGCCTGGGGCTGCTAGGAGTGTGTGTGGAAGTCAGGAGAAGGGGCTTGTGGCTGCTCAGTACACATTAGGAGCTTTCAGCCCCTCACTGGAGGCAGTGCCAATGGGGGACCTTAACACCTATGATAAGGGCTCTCACCAATAACAGTGGCCTCCAGGGTCCTGGAACAAGGTAGGGGTCCCAGGGAGGCCTTCATGGTGTAGGACAGTGTGGCCAGAGGGTGGTCCTGGCCTCCAAATCAAATCCTCGTTCACAGGCAGCTCCCCTTGGCCTGCCCAGACCTGCTGGCTCAGGATGTGCAGAGCCAGCGGGTTCTCACACTGCGTAGTTGTGAGTCAGGCATGAGAGATACTGAGGAATTCACCCAGATTCCCTTTCATGAAGGGCCCAGCAGGCTCCAGGTTCCCCATCCTGTTCCTCATCCTCACAAATGCTGCCCTGGCCAAACGGAGGGAGTGTGGCATTTTCCCCACACTGAGTACACTGGGTGACAGGCTGACTGCAGGATGAAGGTCAGGACAGGAGAGACACTTTCACCAGCAGGACAGACAGGTGAGCTGGGCATCCCTCACTGAGACGCAGTTCCAGGATCTAGGGCCATGGGGTGGGGGTTCCCAGGCATGGCTACTGCTCAACTCCCCATGGTAAAAGTGGCCCCCACATAGGGCTGTGTGTGTATGAGGCCCCAACCCCACAGGCCAGCTCCCTGCTAGGCTGTGATGAGATCACAGACACTCTGGGGCAGGGAGAAGGCACTAGCTGCCGGAGCCAGCCCTATGCCACCTACTGCTCCCCCCCACCTTGCCCACCCTATGCCGCCCACTGCTGTCCCCCTACCTTGCCCACCCTATGCTGCCTATGGCTGCCCCGCCCCCTGCCACCCCAGAGCAATCTGCTCAGCTAGCTAAGCTCCATTAGGCCAAATCCACAACAGCTTGATGAGAGCTCCCTGAGCCCCTGCGGGCGGCAGGGCATGCAACCATAAGGAGGGGAAACCCAGGGTGGGGTGGCCCAGAGCCCACCGCTCAGAACACGCTGGCCAAGCCATGCTGGCTCCTGCTGGGGGCCTTCTGCAGCCTTCTTCACTCCCTGCTACCTGTCCTGTACCCACAGTAGCCCCGCAACCATCCTTCCTCACCCCACTGCCAGAGCCTCCAGGCCCAGGACACGCAGACCAGAGAAGTGACTCTAGGCCATCTCAACCCACTGTAGATAAGAAGGGCCTCAAGGGCTGGTGTGTGCAGGGAGGAACCAGTGTGCGTGGGCCTAAAATCACAGCGACTGGCCTCCAACCCTCAGACTCATGGTCTCAGATCTTCCCATGTGGTGTGACCAAGTGGCCCAACAACAGGCAGGGAGGTATAAGGAAGAGTTCAAAAGGACACCCAGCAGGTTCAGGGTCTCTACACACATGCACACCTGCACCCAGGAAAAAAAAAAACAGCTGGCAACTGAGGCCTCTGCACCCTAGGCAAAGTGCATCCCTGCTCCAGCACAGGCCACCTGGTGGGCAAACCCTTTCCTGTTCCAGGGAAGGGGGCACTGGGTCAGCTTGTCCCATTGCTCTGCACATGGGGCCTGCCACACCTCCCCCCACCCCCACAGCTTGCATGCCCATGCTTGCTGCCATCCCCCACCCCCGCCTTCATTCTCAATGAGCACTCAACCTTGCTTTTCCAATTTGCTCGAGGAGAAAATCATGTTTATTCATGGGGAGAAAGTCCATCCTGCAGAAAAAGACGACTCAGGGCCACTGGAGAGGAGATACGGGCTGACTCCATGCAGGTGAGCGGGTCAGGCCAGTTGGAGACAGAATGGCCGCTCCATGGCCCCAAAAAGGTACCCCACATGAGGCTGTCCTAGCCACAGACTCAGGGGCTCAGTGGGTAGCACTCGGTGGGGAAACCCAAGAAGTGGCCCACCTCTAACACAGCACAGCCTTCCTGAACCCTCCTGGCCCCTCAGTCCACATGTCCACTGAGAACCAGGGAAGTCCCAGGGATCTGTTGGGGTGCTGGGAACCAACCACTTGAAGTGAGGGTCAGAGAGCCCAGCAGCACCATTTGCGACCTCTTAAGGTTAAAAACGTCAGAACATCTCTAATGCCCAGTGTGCGAGGCCAAAGAGCACCACGTGACAGCTAAAAAGGAGGCATGAGGGCTGCTCGTCATTAGCACAAAAACACGTCCTAGGGGGGCAGAGTGAGAAAAGCTGGCTGTGTGAGAACAGGTGACCCCATTTAAGAAAAAGCTGCAGTGCAGAAGGGTGCTTCTCTAGGACGTGCTGACATGTGTGTGTACAAGGTACAAGGAAATTCTGGAAGAACCCGTCATGCAGAGAACCATGGCTCCCTGCATGGAGGGGGCAGGATGAGGGCTCAGGGAGGTGGGCAGAGTAGACGCAGGAGAAGGAGAGAGACCCCTTTCACTCCCCCCACTTCTACAGTCTCGGTTTTTGTACGATATAGTCTTTCACTGTTTGTGCAGTTACGAAGTGAGGGGTCAGGAAGCTTGGCTGTGTGGTCTAAATGGCTGGCGGCATAAGTGAGATGGGGGACACCCCTTCTTTGGCTACCCTAGCTCAAAGGGGCTTCCTACCCACCCAGAGCAGACACACTTAGCTCTTTGCTTGTGGGGCGGCAGGTGTCCACAGTGTTCTGTTCTGTGCCCCAGCTGGTGACCTGCAGCTTCCAAGTTACCATGGCAACAAGTTCACACCAACCTCCTCCCTTGGCCAGGCATCTGAATAGAGAGCTGACAAGGGGGTTCTCCCCAATCAGAACCACACCTGCAGGCACCCTGCAAGAGGGCAGGCAGCACACACCTCAGACTCAGGAGTGGCCCTGTGACAGCTCCTGCCTTCTGCTTCTATGCACCCACTAGTGGACCCCATGCAGGCTTTTCTGAGCATCTCCAGGGAGCCCCAAGAGGGCAGGTAAGATGTGTGACAGCAGAGCTGGGCAACAGGGCCCTCTGTGGACAGCCAGTTCCACACAGAACTCAAGTGACTGGACCCACAGACACCGTCTGAGTGTAGCTCCCACCTGGAGGTTTGTCCAAGTCCAGGGGCGGGAGGATGAATCACCACAGTCTGGAAACTAATCATTAAACTTAGGGTTTGCACGTGATCCAGCAATGCCACACCTGGGTACACACACCCAAAGAAACTGAAAACGCATGCTCTGACAGATGTATGTACACACGTGCTCACAGCATCACAATTCACTGTAGCCAAAAGGTAGAAACAACCCACATGCTCATTAATACATAAAAGGATAAAACAGTCTATCCATTCAACAGATTATTATTCAGCCATAAAACGGAATGAAACACTGACACACACTATAACATGAATAAACCTTGAAAACCTGATCGGTGAAATAAACTAGACAAAAAAGGACAAGCATTGTATAACTCCCAAGCATTGACTGATTCCATAATATGAAATGTCCAGACAGGCAAAATCCAAAGAGTCAGTGGGCTAGTGGTTGCCTGGGGCTGTGGGATAGGATTCTCTTTGGGGTGATGGAAGTGTTCTGGAACTAGATGGGGGCGGTGACTGGACAATATTGTGAATGTACTAAATGATACTGAAGTGTTCACTTTAAAACAGATTAATTGTATGGTATGTGAATATTGCCTCTATAATCATCACAATCCATTATTTGGGAGTTTTCAATAACTGTCTTGCTAAAGCCCCAAACCTGCCACCACTGTCACTCAAAGCATGGTTAGGATAGAGACTCAGAGACCCAGCCACTGGGTGGCATGGTGCGGCCTTGTCCTGGCTCCTCTGCCATGTTGCCTCCCAGTGGGGCACAGCTATCCCCCAATTCAGGTGGTAGCAATATGCTCCCCAACATGACCTGGTAGCCTTTCCCAAGCAGCCTTGGTGATACTCTTTGAAATCTGCCTCCAACCTGCAGGTCCAGAGGGCTGGAAAGGATGGGGACAGGGGGGCAGGGCATCTAGTAATGCCTCCCAGAGCTCAACAGCCTCCAGCCAAGGTGAGGGGTGCAAGGGTGTGATGAGCAGCTGGGGCTGCAGCCAATTCCTACCAGGCAGGGCTGAGCCAGGCCCTCTGCACCTTCAAAGGCAAATCTGCAGCTTTGGACAAGGTGCTGAGACCATGCCACTTGGAATCCTCCCCAACACCAGACAGGCCTGGCCCTTCCAAAGTGCCTCCTGGTCCCAGCAGGTCTGGGGTTCCAGACCCGCACTCCAGGGCCTCAGTAGCTCCCACCTCTTCCTTTGTAAACAATGCCAAAAGCCTTTGGAGAGTCAGCCTTGGCTGGAGCCTCAGGCAGGGATCTGCTCCTGGTCTCAGGGACCCCAACTGTGTGAAAGCTTGGGGAGGGTTCTCATCCCTGAAGCGCTTAAAGACCCCCTTTGAGCAGAGGGTCTGGACCCTACCTATACCCCGTAGGGTGGGCTGCCGCCCATTCCCACTGCCAAGCTCCATCTTGCCACCAATAGGTCCAGGAGGAGCCTCCTGAAGCCTTACCACTTCTGCCCCAAACTGGGGGACCTAGCCTCGCCTTAAGCACTAACACAGCCCTCCAGGTTAGATAGGCCTTCCCTGGTGGCTGGGGCCAATTATTCCATAAGCACTCTTAGTTAATTAGTGAGGTAATTAATTAATCAAGGATCTAACTGCATTGACAAGGCCCAGCTAGGGGCAGGATGTTCATCTGCAGATTTGGGGGCCTCTGGACAGTGGGACAGAACAGGCATGGCGTCATCTGGCACATGTGACCACGAATGTGCACACACAACCTCATGTGGCTCAGATGCCCTGACCCTTGCTCCAGGATTCCTTTTAGGTTGGACCGAAAACCAGAGACAGAGGTGACTGCGGTGGGATGAAACAAGGGGGTCCTGGGTGGCAGGTCCACTGGGACCCCCTGGGGCTGGAAGCAGCCACCCAAGCAGACACAGACATCTCTTCAGCTACACCCCTCAACTGCAGCCCAACTGCCTCCTCTGGGGGTGAGAGGGGCAGGCCACTGCCTGCAGGAATGTGGGAGGGAGCCAGTGTCTCAAGATGGGCACATCAACTCCCCCTAATGTGGAGGGGCCCTGACTCAGGTGCTGGGGGTGGGGGGAAAGCAGGCATCAGGCCTCTGAGGGCTCAGGACAAAGCCAGCCATCTGCAACCCCTAGCCTACTCTGCCACTCAAGACTTACCATGGACCCAGGGAGTCCCAGCCTCATGGGGGAGGTGACAGAAACCCTATCCAATAGCTTCTGGGAGCACAGTGCCCAAGGAACTCCCAAAGCATGGCCTAAGCACGTCTCCAACCCTGATACCCAGATGGGCGCTCAGCCAAGTCTCCCAAAAGGGCCTCTGAGGGGTGGGGGAGGTGGCCACTATTGAAGGAAGTTTCTTTCCTTCCTGAGGCTGTTGCCATGGCAACAAGCTGCTGACTTCGGGAGGAGGACCTGCTGCAGCCCTCAGAGGCCTCTGGGGGTGGAGGAGGGGCTCTGGGAAGGGGATCCCCCAGCCCGCCCTCCATTACTCCTCACTGAGGGAGCTCACCAGTGGGGGATCCCTGAGGCTCAGCCTCCCAGCCCACTCACGCTGAGGGAAGCCAGCAACACAGGGCTTTAATTAGGGGTGGTAGTGGTACCCAAAGGGTTACCTTAGTGTTTGTGAAAGAGGGGGGCCAGAGAGGAGTGGTACAAAGACTAGAGAAGGGCAGGTGTCAGCTGGTGGGGTTGCAAGTCTGGTTATTTTGAAGTCAGAAATTAAATGGCCCTGTCTGGAATCACTAGGAGCCCCCGATACACACAGGATCTGTGCACTGGGAAGTCTCTGGTCTCCAAGAGGATCTCCAAGTTGCCCCTTCATCCATATCTGTGGGGATAGATGACTACCAGCCAGCAGCAAGCCACTTGTGCCCCTCAGAACCACAGGCCTGCCTGCCTATTCCCGGGTGCCCTGACATTGCATGGTGTAGCAAGTGCCCTACTCCCCACTGCTCTATCATAGGGCCACGGCCTGCATAGGGTAGGGGCAGCTGGGTGGGGTCTGGGTCAGCAGCAGCCACGAGTCTTGAGCTGGGCGTCCCCCAAACTGCAGGCTCTCCTGACACTCTGGCCAGTCTGCATCCCACTGGCCTCTCCTAGACTGTTGCCTCTGCTCTGAACCCCAACTTTCTCTAAGCTTTCCCTTTGGCTGGACCCCTGTGGCAGGGAGCCCTTCTCCCCGCTCAGCCCTTCCCTACTGTTCCTTGCGTGACTCACACTCAGTCCGCTGGGCTGGCCAGGGTGGGGAGCCAGCTGGCCAAACATGGAGCTGTTTGTTCTCCCTGGTGGCTTGGGGTCACGTGAGGGGAGGTAATTCGGGGGGGCTGGGATGCCCCTGGGAGTGTACCTCCTCTGGGAAGTTGAGGGGCTGGGAGCCTACTTCCCACAGGAGCCACCCAGCTCCTCACCCTACCAGTGGGTGACTCCACTGCCAGAACATCCTTTCTCCTCCTAGACTCAAATGTCTGAGAACTCCCAGTGCCCAGAGGTGCGCTGGCAAACCAGCTCTGACCTGGGCCTATGCTGAACCCTTTCCCCAGGCCCACAGGACAGAGGAGCACTGTTAGACCCCTGGGAGGCCAGGACCTGGGTCTCCGGCTCCCACACAGCCAGGGGCTGCTCCTGCCTTGTGCCCAGCCAGAGCTCAGTGCCTAGACATCGGGTGGAAATTGCCACAGCGTTGTGAGCAGCTCATGACATGGATGCCCCCTCCCACCTCTGTAATTACTGAGCTAATCTGGGCAGTGCATTGTTCTCACCCTGGCAGTGGTGTCCATGCCCATCTGCCATGGGGGAGAGGGGACAAGGTGGGCAGCCCCTTGACTCCAGCTAGGTAGAGCCAGTGATAGTAGGGGCACAGCACACATGTGGCAGCCAGGCCCTGGCAACAGAGCAGGCCTGTGCCTCTGGCACGCATGTGACTGGGCACTACCAAGACCAGCGTCTGGATTTATATGTATACTGCCTGTTCCTGCATGCCTTGCACACCCCGCACACACATATGAGAACTGTCTGTGCATGTGCACACACCCATATACACCACACAATCTTATACACTACCTTACACACACAGACATGGTCACACACATATTCAGGTGTGCACCTTCAATGCACTGTCTTTGAGAAGAGGAGATAGAGGTTGGCTTTACTCAGGAACATCCCCACCCCCAGGACTAAACAAAATACTTGCTCACACAGACACTGTGGAGCGGAGCACATGCCCACAGCTCCCTCTAACTACACATTTTAAAGACCATGCTAATTAGGAAGAGTGCTAATGTCTCAGCTTAGCTCTTAATGAAGACCTTGATTCTGGATTTTACTCAAGGCATAATTGAGTGGAAAAATGCCCTGTCTCTACCTCCAGTCACCACGCCTGCAGAGTCTGGCTATGCAGCCTACGCCTCATGAAGACCTCACTAGCCACTTGGTGGTGGTGTGTGCCAAGTGCCTTGGCTTGCCTCTCCCCCAGGGGATGTTCCGGCCAGAAAGTGGAGCCAGCCAGCCCCCAGCCCTGTTTCTCTCCTGTATTTCCAGGCTCCCCTGATGAATCTCTGGCTTGGTTCCCACGGGGAGTGGCTGGAGGGCTCAGAACCACTCCTAGGACAGGGCCTAGGAAAGGAGAGCTTGGGAGGGATTGGCTTTGCCAGGTGAAGGCCTCCTTCCCAGCCACACCCCTGCCCATCTTTGACCCTCAGGGGTTTCTGTACATCTCCACTCAGATCCTGGAAGGAAAAAGTGTGGGCAGGGGGCACAGAGCCAAGAGGGGCCCCCGGGGAAGATGACCACCCGTCCATGGGGACAGGCCTGCAGGGCCTGCTCCAGGCAGGAATTCTCTGGGCCAGAAATTCTCCGGGCCAGAAATAACTGCCTCAGCGCCACTGCACAGCTGCCTGAGGCCTGATTTAGCGACCCCGGGGGACTGGATGCTCCTTCTATGGGAACATGGCTTGGAGTGCCCTACTGCTGGCCCTGCCCCCACGGCAGGCAGGCAGGCAGCCCCCACGGCAGGCAGGCAGGCAGCCCCCACACAGGGGGCCCAGGGTCCGCAAGAAGCTGGCTGAAGGAGATTCCTTCCTGCAAGAAAAATGGGGGTAGAGGTGGTGGTGAGCCACCTGGCCATGAGCCTGGCCGGGCACTGCAGAGGCAAGAGCAGGGCATCTACAGGCCTGGGTGTAACACCTGGGACACATCCTCCTCATCCCAGGGCTGGGAGCCTCATGGATAGGCCCTGGCCTCCCTTGCTCTGCCCCCGAAGTGGGAACCCAAGGCAGCATGAGTCCCTCTCTCTTTACTGTAACGCTCATGGTCTCGTCTTTTTGTTAAAACTCAGCTCACAGCTGGAATGTATGGTGACTATGGTGACACACACAAGAACACACACCCTGCACAGACATACACCTCCGCACAAGCAACCAAAAACAGAGGTACACAGCCTTCACCTCACACTGACCATTCCCCCTGCACACCAGGCCATCCCCACAAGCCCTGCCTGGCAATGACGTGTTTATTAAAAAGGACAAGCCCCCCTATGGCACATGAGCACAGTGCTCAACCCCACCCCAAGGGCTGGGCCAGCTAGGGTCTCCTTCTGGGGTGGGGAAACAGGGGACAGGGGCCTCAGAGCCTCAAGGCTGAGGTCAGGGACCCCAGAGTCCTCCCCCACCCACAGACAGGACCAGACACCCTCCCCACTGGCCCTTGAGCACTTTCTGAACATTCTGGTGCTCAAGAATCCCCAGGGTATTGGATAAAAATACAGTCCCCTCTGCTAGTGGTGGGGACAGCTGGCTGGGAGCCCAGGGCATGGTGTTTTACATCCCAGGCAGGTTTGGGGAACAATGTACCAGAGGAAAGCTGAACCAGCCTTGGGGGTCAAGTGCCCTCCACAACCTGGGCCCACTCGGTCATCTGCTTGCCACCACTAATGGGGCAGCATTGTCACAACAGGACCCCTGCAGGATGCTCAAGCAGAGTCCAAGGCTGGACAGAGGCCCCATCCCTGTGGGCGGCATCTAGAACCTTCCAAATAAGTTCCGTTGCCAGAAATTAAGGTGGCCCCTATCCTCTAGAGCAACCCCAGGCTCTGGTTGGCTGTTAAAGGAAAAACGCCCGTTTGGATACTGGACACTGGTGCCGCTGGATGCCGGGCCAGGCTGCCCCCAGGCACTCCGACCCCCAAGAGCCCCACCAAGGCAGTGACTCTCTCACAGTAAGAAAAACCTCCCACCTGAGTGGAACACAGGCTCAGCTGGCCATAGAGCAAGAAGAATGTCAGCTGGGCATCACTGACTAGAGAACTCAGCCAGCCTGGGATCGCGTGATGGTAGTGTTGGCATGTAGGCTGGTGGGGAACTAGGCAGGGCAGCGAGAAGATGACCAGTGCAAAACCACCCCCAAAGGGAACCTGGGGTGGGGAGGCTTGTGGTGGGAGAGACCATGTGAGGAAGTACGGGGCTTTTAGCTGAGACTTAGGAGGGAGTGCCAAGCCATGTGCTCTGTGGCCCCTGGTTGGGGGGCGGGGTCGACAGCAGGAGCCAGGAGTGGCACTGGAGACCATGGATTCTGTGGCTTGTTTGACACACAGAGGCCCACGGAGAAAAAAGCTCCTGGTCACACATTAAGTTCAAGGTCCAGTGGGGCCCCCCTGCCTCCCCTGGGCACCTCTTCCCAGCCCCCGCGAACCCCCCTGCACTGGAGCATATGCCCCACCCATGTTGCTTCCCCTGTGAAGGCCTGAGCAGCCTGCTTGATCCTCAATGGGAGCTGCCCCCTGCCAGCCCCACTCACCACCCCACTCTGCTCTGGACCCCAAAGGCCCTCTGGCTGCAGAGACTGGGACACCAGGCGTCCAGCCTCAGCCATCCCTCCACCAGCCGTGTTATTAATAGCGGTGACATTTAAAAAGAACAGTCCAGACCCTCAGAATGTCAACTTCAAAGTGAAAGGAGCCAAACTCGGGCCCACTGTCCCAGTACTGTTGCCCCATGCCTTCTGCAGCCACTGCCCTCTGGGACCTGGTCCCCACTACCCAAGACCAGAACCCAGACTTGACATTTACACAATGCTACTGCTGGTGTCCTTGGAGAGCTTGCCCAAAGTTCAGGGTCAACAGCCCTTTGCATGGAGGATGAACAGATCCCTACAGCTCAGGGTCACCTTCCGGCCTGGGCCCTGGCGGGCAGCACACGTTCAACTTGAGAAATCCTGGAGCCAATGTGCAAAGGGCCCCACTGCCAGGCCCAGGGGACACTGGCCCCTTGCACCCTTCTGCCAAGGCCATGGTCACCTTCCCTGCTTAGCCACTTCCAATGGGCCATTGCGTCTAAGTCCCTCTTATCCCTGTCCTCCCAACCCCCATTAGAGACTGAGTTATGCCCCCTCCAAATTCACACATTGGAGTCCTAACCCTTAAGGACCTCAGAATGTGACTGTATTTGGAAAAAGGCCTTTAAAGAGATGATTAAGGTAAAATGGGGCCACATGGGTGGGCAATAATCCAATGCTGACTGGTATCTTTATAAAAACAGAAGATTGGGACACAGACATGATCGCCAACCAACATGAGAACACAGGGAGATGGCATTTACACCCTAAAGGAGGCCCCAGGAGGAACCAGCAGCTAACAGATTTCCAACTTCCAGGACTGGGAGGAAATAAACATCTATCGTTTGGGCTCCCTGTGCTGCCCAAAGCCGTCGCCACCTCTGCAGGTACAGGCCCCAAGCCCCTGACCTCGCAGCACACAGCTAGGCCCTCAGACCTTCCAGAAGAGCCACCAGCGCAGGTGGGCAGGGGCAAGTGCCATGTCTTCCCACAGGCCAAGACCACGCTCAGTCCCAGAACCCTGGCCCCGAGACAAGGTAGGGATTCCTTCTGATGGTGACACCAGCTCCCCTCAGGGCTAATTAGAGCTCTGTGTGGCGGCACACTCAACACCAACAGTCAGGGCAGCCCTGGCACAAATATTTCAAAAGACATACTATTTGTGTTTAATGGACGAAAATTCTTTAAGCTGAGAACCCAGCTGAGCCATTATGCCAGCCAATTTGCAGAGAAGTCGAAAGCACTGCATGCAGAGCTGGCTGAACAAGGCACACCCATGTGACGAGAAATGGGGCAGTGGCCATAGGAGCACCAACCATGATGTCCCTGAAGCACTGTAGCCCTAGGCCAGGTATAAATGAAGGACCAACCCGGGTGGCTACAATGTAGAGAGGGGTAGCCAGACTTGGCCTGCTACAGTCACTGGAGCACACCTGGCTGGTGTCCAGTCCCGAAGAGCCCACCACCTGCAATGCCCGTTTACCTTCCTGCCCTGGGAACACTCTTTTTCATCCCTCAAGTCCACGCCAAGGACTTTCTCCAGGAAGTTTCCTGACCTAGCCTGGAAGCACCACTGTTGTCATTTACCGAGCACTTACTGTGTGTTAGGAATACCTGGTCCTTACATATGCGTGTAACAGACAAGGGCCAACCTCCTGGCTGCTGGGGGCACTCCAGGCCCTGCGGTGAGAGTGGGGTGGAGTGCTGACTGAACAGCAAAAAAAGGGGGTCCTGCCAGCAGGAAGAGAGGTGGCCAGTAATACAACAGTCTCTGAGTGAGAGAGGCAACCCCTCCCAGTTCCCTCTCCTCATCCTGCTCACAGCACTGGACAATGAAGAATGAGGGTCCTCTGGACACACCCAACCAAACCACAACTGGGGCAGCTCATGGTACAACACAGTATGGCTCACCAGAGGCAGCCACAGACCTGCTAGAGGATGAGGTGCCCTCATGGGCCTCCTCAGAGCATACCTTTTTTCACTCCCTCAACATAGTAGGCTTCACTTGGTTTGTACACCTGTGCACCCAGTAGGGCTTCCCTCCTAATGGATCACACAGAAAAGCTGCACGTTACATGGAGCTGTACACTTCGGCTGGTGCACAAAGTAGAACCTCAATGAAATCACACTTAGTAGGACCTTAAATTATGTAGGGCTTGGATTCAGTCCTGTGTGTACAGCAGGAACTCTCAATGGACTGCACATACACACCAGGGCCTCCCACATCAGGTGAGACTGTAGATGGCGGACTCTGCAAATAGTAGGGCCTCACCTGGTGATTCATAAAACAAGCTAAGCCTCATCTGAAGGAGACGCACATGCATGGGCTATACACATATAAGCCCCTGGTCCCTGCCTCCTACCATATAGCTGGTGGCCCAACCAACCCAGCTGATGGGGGTGGGCATCTCCCACTGGCCGCCTGCCTACCCACCAGCTGACTGCAAGCCTGGGCCCTGGGGAGTCTTCCAGCCCTGCAGCCTGACGACTGGCCCATCCTGGCTCTTCTCCAGCAACTCATGTCTGAATCGATCCCCTAATAACTCGATCCATTATGTTTGAGCAGAATTCTTGGAAACCAGCAGGAAAAGGATGGCTTCTATAATTTGTCTGAGTCATTTTTTTAAACTAACAATGGGGCGCCTCTCCCCTCCCTAGCACAGCAGGCTGTCCATTCTCACTGCATCCAGGAAGGCGCCTGAGGGTGTCAAGGGAGAGAGGCTATGGGCACACAGGACCCCATAGCCTGACAAGGCACTGTCTTCTCTCTGAGCATCACAGGGCGTGGTCCTTCCCTGCTCCAGCCCAGGAAATTCTTCATGCTGGCACCCCCTCCAGAAAAGACATATACCTTCTGGGGTCCAGTCCCAACCAAGGGTGGGCTCTGGGAGGGAACCAGGGCCAAAAGGAGGGAGGTGGGCCTGATGGTGGCTACAGGCCCCAGACTCTTGGGCCCAACTGCCAACAGTGGTCAGCAATCTAAGGCTGTCACCCGCCCAGGGCAGGTAAGTCAGACTCCTAGGAGCCCTGAGCTTCCATCCATGTACTTTCTAAAGCACTGCAGACATCACCTCATCCGGAAAATAAGAACCCTGGGTGAGGCTTCACATTCACGTCAGAAGGTGTTTCAGAAGGAACCTAGAGAATTCTCGATGTGGGCTGAGGATTCCAACCCTTCAGGGTTCCTGAGGTGATGCCTTCCTCACTCACTCCCTGCTTGGTACATTGGGTTTCTCCAGAAACCACCTGATGTGACCCAAAGTAGATGCAAGAAAAAGCATTCCACTGTCTCCGGATTCTCCCATCAGGCCAGTGAGACTTTGACAAAACCACAAAACGCCCCCTCTTCTTGCTACATTTTTGTTTTGGAAAATACAATCATTTTTCATTAGCTGCTCTGTTAATATGTAAGGAAGTTATTGCTTTAAATGAAGTATTTAACAGCAACTTATAAAGTCTTCAGTTTTAAATTCCAGTAAGGTGAATACTGAGACAGTTCTGTCAAAGCAGCTCTTGGGGTCTCAATTAACCCAGGTACCTAGGGTCCTGAGAGCCTGGAGCTTTGGAACCTGTTCTATTGGATTGGGGAACAGGCTGGGAGGCTGTCATCAGCAAACACCTGGGTGTCTGGGCTTGTCACATCAGGCCAGGGGCTCCCACACCCCAGAGGATGTCCCCTATCCCCCCACCAGGGGCTCAGACCCATTGCATGGCCTACTGGCCCCACCCATATCAACAGAGGTCCACAGTTCCCACCCCTCCAGAGGCTCCCTTCTGGGCCCCCTCAGTCTCGCTGCCCCCCAGTAACCATCACACCTCAACACACTTCCCAGCATTCACAGGGATGATAGCGCTTCCAGGCCCTTTTAGCCACACAAATGCTGTTCACCTGTATATAGCACTCCATGCTCCCCATCCAATGCCGGTCAGTAGCTCCTCTCCAAGCTCCCCGCCCCAGAAATCCCTCATGTCTGCCAGAGACCTGAGCACATCACAGGGCTGGCTCCCACCCCATAAAGCCAACCGGGCAACACAGTGCTCAAAGGACCTTTCCTGGGGTACAAAGCCCACCCTTCCATGGGCATGGAAGGCCTCAAAGTGACCCCTCCTGAGGCAAAGACCCCCACAGCTTGCCCTCACTGTTCAGGAGTCTGCCTGTCAGGAAAGCAGCTCTGGGAAAGCAGGGCGCTTTAATAATAAATCCTTTAATTAGGGAATCCCGCTCTGAGGACAGGCACGCAGGTTACCTGCTGTTCCTGTATCTCGGGATTCCGGTGAAGCATGCCGCCTCAGGCAGCAGCGGGGGAAGGGATGGGGGGATGGGCAGAGCCTGGGGCACAGAGCTCTTGAAGCTGGTAGGGAGCACAGTGCACCTGTGCCTGCTGCCCCGGGGTGTGTCCTTTGTAAAGGGACATGGAAGGCATGTTTAAGAGTCCCCCCATCCCCTGCATTTCTGGAATCTTCTATGAGGCCGAGGTTTAGGGACATAAAGGTTTCCAATTTTGTTGCTGGCTCTGGATGGCATGGGAGTACCAGGGAGGCTGGACCTTGGGCTTGTGGCCAGCAGGTGAGCTAAGGGGACTTGCCACCCACAAGGGGAAGCTGTGGGGTCCGGAAAGCTTCTCACAGGTCAGGAACCAGCTGTCAGTCCAGGCAGCTTATCCAAGGAGAGTTTGTCATCACCCCTGTTTAGGCTACACCCTCAAACCCCCATGATGACCTGCTGGACAGATGTCCCAAACAGCCTATTTCCCTGCAGGCCCCTAGACTCACAGGGTCTCCAGTCCCTAAGATTGGGGCTGCCCACAAGGTATCCACAAGGAGGCTGCTGGGGAACCAAGGGTTCCCCAGAGTGTACCCCAGGAGGATAGGGACATGCACTGGTCAGCAGGGACAGAGGCCTGTGTGGGAACATGATGGCTCAGTCGGCCAGAGTAGAGGGTAAGTGAAGGGAGATGGGAGGCAGGCCCGGGCCTCTGCACTGCGGAGAATTTAGGCAGCGGGTGTAGAGCACAGAACTAGACATGGGGACCTGGCAAGCACTGGCCCTTGAAGCACCTGTGCTAGCAGCACTGAGGTCCCAAGGTGACTCCCCACGGTCAGCACCAGGAGCTTAGGGCCCTTGGTGGGTCCCTCTACCCTCTGAATTGAAGGTTCCCACCCTCATGTGCTGCCTTCTGTGCCTGTGAAGGATCTGCTCAACCCAGGACCCTCCTGGTGATGAGTTTCAAGTGGTGCGCATGTCACGGGTGCCCAAAAGGCCAAGGGAACACATGGGATGTATATAAAATACAGCACACAGATGAGAGAGGGTGCCCCACCCTGGGCCCCCACGAAGAGAGGTCCAGGCCTCTCTCTGCCACAAACCCCACTGAGGCCCCTCTGCAGAGGATGTTCTGGAGGAATATCAGAAGGGGTGTAAACCTAGTTGGTATAGCATCTGGGAAGCCAGCCTGGGCCTCAACCAGACCCTAAGCACTGGAGAAAACACTTTCTAATTAAAGTTGGAAAGACAATGCTGGTCCTTTGTAGGATGCTGGGGACGTGGGGGCGGGGGGGGGGGGCGGTGCTCTGCCCTGGTCGGAAGAGGGTCAAATTCAATTTTCACTGGCTTGGCTGCCTATCCCATGTTTTCCCACCCCCCGCCCCAGTTTCTCATGTTCTTTTACCATAAAACTCTGACCCGAGGGCACAGCTGAGTCTGCCAGCCTTGCCCCAGATTCCTCACAACTCCCCAGGCCCATGGCCCCACCCCACCCTGCTGGTGGACTTTGCTGTCTAGAAGGCTGGGGAGGGGGCTTCCCCTCTCAGAGGTTGAGTGGTACCCAGCTGACTGTGCAGATGCTCCCAGGGCTGGCTGGGGTCCACAGGCAAGCCCCCCACCTCTGTGCCCACCAGGCACTGCAGTGTAGGAGGAGGGAGGCGCCCTGGCGGAGGGGGGGCGGGGGCTTCTGTCTCTTCCCGCCCCGGCCTCCAGAGCTCTGCAGATAAACAGTCTAAATTAGGAATTAAAACATCCCTTGCTCCCATCAGCCGGCAGGCTGTATTTCAAACGTGCAGGAAACACCCCAGTCACTGTGGCCTCAGAACTTCCTAACGTGACTCTGCGGGGTCCAGCTGTACAGAAGAGAAAGTCTGTGCCAGGGCACAGCCTGCTCAACCTGGGGCCAGCCTCCATGAGCCAATGGGCACAGGGCTGAGATCTTGGTCCCCACTGCCCACTGGGGCCACATTGCCCTGCCCAATCTCCCCTGCAAGCCGCTGAAGAGGGCATGTAGTCCCGGGGACAGTGAATGCCCTCCTTACTGCCCCGGCCTCTCAACCAAGGAGAGGCCGCCCTGGTGCTGGGTGAAGACGTCCATCCCTAGGCACTGCATGGAGCCAGCAAATAGCAGGGCTACAGGGAACCCCCCACCCCTGTGTTCCAGGATTCCTCCAGACAGGCATCCTGCCCACCCACTCCCAGGACCTGGGAGGGGGAGCTGCCTGGAACAGAGTGCAGCCGAGACAGAGGCAGCTCTGCGTTGTAATTTCAGGCATCAGTCAATGGAACTGAGAGGCTCCCTCCTCCTGAATTCCAGACGCCTGGCCCAGTGCCGGGGCTGCCCGCTCTACCAAGGGTCACTTGTGGGCCAGGATGCAGGGGACAGGGCATTAAGCTAGTCTAGAGATTGCTACCTTCACACTAAGGGGTAGTTCAGGTAGAAGACTTAGGGCCAAGGCCAAGATGAGAGAAGAGGGTGCATTGGGAGCTGAGAGCAAGGAGAGCCAAATCAACATGGGGAGGGGGCACCAAAGTGAGGGTCCTCCTGAAAGCCCATCTCCCTTTACAATGTCCCCCAAAGTGAACATTATTTGTGTCTGCCCCAGGCCAGGGAGGAGATGCTTCTTGGGGTATCTGCCATGAAAGGGGCTATGCTCCAATGCCTTCACTGACACTCCCATTTGGGCTTACGTCTGGTGACAGTGGCTCAGAGATCTTCCCACTCTGACCACAAAGAGTGGACCACTGGCCAGGTGTGGGGCACCTCAGGTCCCTGTCCCTCTTAGCTCTCACCCCCCAGAACACACATAGCCACAAATTTCAGCCCATGTCCAGCCACAAAAACCAGTAGATAGATACAGCTCAGCTATGCCTCAGGACACACATGCTGGCCACAGTGACTTTTAGAAGGACAGAGAGGACCGGGACACTGACCCACAGAACCCACATGGCCAGAGTGGACACTAGGGATCTGGCCCCAAACACCAGGCAGCCTGCCTCGGCCTGACCCACCTCAGGCTTGGAGGGCCTGTGGAATCCCCTGGAGACACTGCTACTACACCTAGCCACTTGCCCAATGTCTGTGCATGGACACCCCTGGCCATGGGAAAGTCACACTGCCCATCCCCTTTTGCCTTTGGTGAATGCCTCCATTATCAAGTTCCATTTGACACTCCTTCAAGAAGGAAACCAGGCAGTGCTGAAGCAGCTGGACTAAAACCACAGCAGCCACACAGAAGAATGGGTCGTACGGACACCTGTGGGGGCCCCAGATGCCCTGGGTGCTGCTGGGAAGCAGGTGCTGATAACCCAAGACTCCTGGCTCCATGTGGGGCCCTGTTCATTCCAGGCATTAACCTATCAAGCTAAGCAGTTCCAGGGAGTATGGCAGGGGAATGTGACCAGCCCAGGTGGCCTGGAGCTCCTGGGGGCAATCTTCTGACCCAACAGCTGACCCTAGGCCCACGGTGTCATCCCAGGGAAGGGACACCCTGTGTGTGAGATGGACTGGTGGCAGAGACAGGGCACCACTCGGCTTTCCACTCACCTGCCCACCTGCCTACCACTTCCTGAGGGAGTAGAGCAACTTTCAGACCCCAACTGCTACCCAGGACCCCATGGGTCATGAGATGACCATCATCCCTATCCCTACCCTTGGGGTAGGACCCCAGACTTTTCTCTTCTCAAATAAATGGCCCACAGCCTCCTGGATTAACTGGCCTGAGAAAAGTCCAGGCCAAGCCTTGTGGGACCAAAAAGCTGATATAGCCACAGGCCAGGGAACTCCACTGGCCATGTATGAAGCTGAGGCCTTGAACCTGGAACTGCCATTCAGTCCTAGCTCCCTCCTTCCCCTCTCTGGTCTCAGCCGTGTACCAGCAAACCCCAAGACTGAGGCCATATGGCATCACATTATTGATCCATGATCTGGGTTTAAAACCTTCCCTCCATCCCCCTGGCTGCCCAACTCTGCATATTTAATAAGCACCCCACCCCAAGTGATTAGCCTCAAGCACAAGTGCCCCCCGCAGCTCATCCCGGGTGGGCAACAGGCTCTCTCCAGCCTGAGACCCCAGCCTGGGCCCATCTCCACACACTGTGCAGTGGCCATCAGGACCCTATGAGGGACAAAGTCTGTTGACAGAAGCCCAAGGCATGGTTACACAGAGGCCAGCAGCTGCCAGAACGAGGGTTGCCTCTGAGAGCTCTATTTCAGAACTGCAGCTTAGACACCTGTTCACCAAGCTATTTCAGGGTGGGGTTACTACCTGGGGGCTCCCAAGGTGAAGAGTAGGGAGTTGATAGAGATAATGTGGCTGGAGGAGCCCATGCAGACACATATCAGGAGGGTGTGAAAGGTTTGGCTGGATTGGAGCTATCCTACTGAAGCCTTGCCTCATGTTCCAGGGGTGGGGGGGATACCTGAGGGCTCAGAAAGACCAGAGACCCCAGAGCTGTAGGCAGAGCCCTGCCCAGGTGTGAGGGGCTCAGAGAGGTGCTTGGGCTGGCTTGCCTCCCCCAGATATTCCTACATGGAAGCCCTAGCCCCCAGGTCCTCAGAATGTGACTTCATTTGGAGGCAGGGTCTCTGAAGGGATGATTAAGGTAAAAGGGGGCCACATGGGTAGGCCCTAATCCAATGTGATGGGTGTTGTTATAAACAGAGAAGACTAGAACACAGATAGTCAAACAAATCAAGATACAGGACAAAGATAGCCATCTACATACCAAAGAAGAGGCCTCAGAAGGAACCAGCCCTGCTGACATAATCACCGTGGATTTCCAGCCTCCAGAACTGGGAAGAAATAAATGTCTGTGGTTTGAGTCACCTGTCTGGGGGCAAGGTCTGAGGGTGCCCCAGAGCGAAGGGCCTAGGGGGCTCTGTGCCCAAAGCAGATCCCTGAGCTGGGTTCAGAGATCATCCTGAATGAGTGAAGGACTCTTGGGATCCACAAGACACACTGGGCTTCACCTCAGAGAGATGCCCAGGATGCCCTCCCCACCTGCAGCCTTGCACTGCCCCACCTATGGGGGGCCACCTGCCTCTCACTCAGCACCTACTCAAGCAGCTGGAAGGTATCCCAGAATGGCTGAAGAGCAAGCCAAAACCTCAAGCTCAGTAGTCTCCCTGCCTGGCTCCGGGCAGCCTTATAGCACCTCCTAGCATGGCTGACCCTGTCCCAGAGCCAGGCCCAGGGGCAGACAGCCAGACCTGACAGCAGGATCCCCCTGCTTCAGATCCCTGAGTTGGGGTTTGCCGCATAGTAGGGCCTCAAATACTTGAGTCAAAAGAACCAAAGGGGAGACAGCCATTGATGCCCACTGCAGACACCCACCACGTGCATTCAGGTAACAAGCTGCATCAGAATAGACTAAATCACGAGGGCTCCTGGGACAAGCCAAGATTGTAGCCCATCATTGCACGCATCTGACACAGCCTCCCTCCCATCATGGGTGGGACCACCGAATCCACTCTCACCTCCTACCCCCACACCTGAGAATTCTAATTCTAGTTCACCTCTCAGGTTCAGGTGCCCTCACTCCTAGTAAGTTCTCCCACTGTCAGGTGTGGGGCAGACAGAGGCATGGGCGCCAGCCCTAGAGATAAGCTGCGGCCTCTCAGGGCCCTGGGGCCACAGGCCGCCCAGGAACATGCCAGTTCCCATGGATCTGAGTGCTTCCCTTACTCATCCACTAAAGTACCACTGAGCACTTACTACATGCCAACGCCCTGGGCAGACACGGGGAACCAAGCAAAGGCTGACACTCCCCCTACCCCCCAGGACTTCTCTTTTTAGTCACATGCCCAACACCACAGGCTTGGGCCTCCATTTTCTGTGTCTGAGGGACTCATGTGTGGACCCTGGAGGTGAAAGAGCTGGGGCTGAGGGGTCTCTAATCCAGGAGCAGACCTGACTCAATAAATCACTTTATGTAACTTGGGCCAGGCCCGTAAACCAGGAGCCCAGCTGGGGATTAGTGACAGGCGTTGCCACAGCAACCTGATTAGTCGGATACATGCATCTCAGTTCAGGCCTGGCACAGCTAGGCAAAGGTAAAAGGAAGCCCCAGAGATTCATTAGCAACAGGTTCCCATGGCAACCATGCCAAGCTCATTAATAATTTTTTATGCCAACTGTGGGTGTTGAAATTCTCCAGAGGGCTGACAGAGGGCTGGATACCGAGCAAACACACACGCCAGATACTCCCACCCGAAGCCCAGTACCACCCCGCTCCAGAGCTTCCTGCTGACACATGCCCCACCCACCTATGCGCCTAATGTGCGCCAGGACGTGGTGCCCAGCAAGCCACATGGCTCTGATGGCCATGCCCTGCAGAATGGACCACTGAATGGAGATCCAGATCAGAAGAGCGGCTCGTACCCAAGAAGCTGTCCAAGTGTCTGCAGAGGGGAGCTGGGGAGAGCCCTACTCGCGTAGGGGGGCTCAGCACTGGGCTCAGACTGGGTTTGGTGTCCCATGCCCACCAGCTGCCTCCTTCAAAACCACTGCTAAGGCTACTGCAGTGGCTCAGAGATCCAAGTCCAGTGGGTGAGTGGTTAAGAAGTAGGCACTGCTCCTCAAATGACACAACACAGTTTTCCTATGACCCAGCAACTCCACTCCTGAGAGAAGACAGGGATTCAGACAAAACTTGTACATGACTGTCATGGCAGCACGATTCACAGCAGCCAAAAGGTGGGAACAACCCAGTGTCTACCAGCAGCTGAACGGATATGTCCATCCATACAACAGAGTATTATTCTGCCAATGAAAAGGAGTAAAGCACTGATACACGCTACAACACAGACGAACCTTGAGAACATAACACTCAGTGAGAGAAGCCAGACACGCAGAGATCACAGCGTATGATTCCACTCACATGGACTATCCAGACCAGGAAAACCCAGAGACAGAAAGTGGATTAGTAAGTGCCAGAGAAACACGGAGTGACCACTAATGGGAATGAGTCTCCTTTTGGGGTGATGAAAAATTTCTGTAATTGATTATAGTGACAGTTGCACAACTCTGTGACTACAATAAAAACCATCGAATCATACATTTTATGTGAGTTGTATACTGTACTACATCTTGGCAAAACTTAGAACAAGTGGGCACCTGAGTCAGCCTGCCTGGGTTCTGAATTCTGGGAACTGCTCAGGAACCAGACCTACCAACTCTGAGCCTGTTTCCTCACTAGTAGACAAAACTCAGGTGCTCAGGTGGCCCTCCAGGGCTGAGACTGAATGAGGAGCTCCCTGCAGCAAATGCAGGTGAGCTTCCTTCTCACAGGTACCGTGCTCCAGCGACAGACCCACAGGACACGCCCATCTGCTGCAGGCAGAAATATGACCCAGGACCCAGTATGGCCTTCTGAGCTAAGGGACACCTCCTTCCCAGGAAGACCTGGCCACCTCCAACCCTGTCCTGCCTCCATCATCCAGTCCTGGTGACGCCCCAGTGAGGAAACGTGCAAATGGAACAATCCTGGCTACCAAGTCGTGGTCACTCAGTTTGAATCTGTGGACAGGGCACATCTGCCGGTGGCATCTGCAAAACAGCCAAGGGTCAGTCGCAACAAAAGAACATCAGATTTGTAATCAAAGGACATACAGCACGTTCCGAACCCAAGTGCTTGCCATTCGCCCGCCATGTGGGAGACAGCCAATTACCCAATTAGGACCCACAAACTCTGGGCTGCCCTTTCATACAGAGCAGGAGGGAACAATCCAGCCCCTGAACTTCAGCAGAGACATGTTGGCAGGGCAGGAGAGCTGGGACACCAGCAGGACCTCGGAGCTATGTGGGATGGCAGTCCCACTGCTGACTCTCAAGGGCAGCCTGGACTCCTTGAACCCCCAAGACCCAGATGCCCCCTTTCCCTCTGCCCCAGTGCCAAGCAACCCCTTCCTTCACATCAATGCCCAGAAGGTCTATTGAGCAGCAGCGAGGCCAAACTCCCTTCCCTGAGCCCACCCACTGGGGCCCGCATGTTCCCTGAGACAGTTCTGCCTGCCTCTCCTTACTCAAGTGACCCAGATTTTGAATGTAGATTGAAAAAAAAGGCTCTGGAATATTAAGGAATGAGTGTTGGTAATCCCAGCTTCTAAAACATATAACTATGGTCTGGAGTTCACCGTTTCTGAGCCTTTGTGCCCCAGGCCCACTGGCAAGTCATTTCCCTGACACTGCTGCTGGCTTCCAGAATGTTCCTTGAAGGATGACAACATGTGCCTCCTGCCTGCCCCTCCTATCAACTGAAGCATCCAGCTCAGCTAATGGGGGATTAGGTGAGCCCCCACTCTGTGTCCCAATACTCAGGGCCTTCTTCCTGCCTCAATCCCACTCCAGACACACCACCTGCCGGTACCTTCTTATGTCTCCCACTCCCACTGGGAGAGACCCCCCCTGAACCCCCTGCCCAAGCCCCCCCATGTGGGACATTCTTCAGATCCTCAAACTCCTACTGAACCTTAGATCAACTGCCTGAAGGGTACTCTCACTACATCAGAACTTTAGGAGCACCCATCCTGCCACACCCAAAGATGCATCATCACAGGTGGTACCATCTTGTTGAAATAGACACAGCAGGCCCATTTTGTGGCCAGAGCCAGGCAGCTGCCCTGCCAGCAGCTCAGGACCCAGGACATGTCCTCATACATTTCTATGAGGCACTAATGCAGGCTGACTCATCAGACTGCGGCCACGGCTAGCCACTGCTCGCAAAGACAAAGGGACACAGGCAGATGATGCCACGTGGCCACCTTGCCCTGGAGAAACCAGCGCCACCTTCCACACCTTCCCGGCAGGTGGCAGCCACCCCCTGTGGCAGGTTGAGGGCTTGGGAAAGCAGTGGGCACAGGCCAGCTACTCAGGGGACCCTCCCAGATCACACTGAGGCCCAGGCCTCCTGTGTTCTAGAGAAAAGACCCAAGACATTTCTAAGACCCAGCTCTCC
This sequence comes from Macroglossus sobrinus, assembly GCA_004027375.1. Lineage (NCBI taxonomy): Eukaryota > Metazoa > Chordata > Mammalia > Chiroptera > Pteropodidae > Macroglossus > Macroglossus sobrinus. Next base: position 54,090 of record PVKZ01000540.1, read on the forward strand.
ATCAATGCCCCCTCACCTCTGTCTCCCTGCCCCCATGCCAGATCACTAACCTCCACTACCTTTCAGACAGACACCCAACACCTGCTAGCCCACCTGGCCACAGCCACCTCCAGTAGCCTGAGAGCAACCCACACTCTGCTCACCCACTCCCTGGACGGCCCCCAACCCCACCCTAAACACTATCTACCAGGGAGCAGTAGCTGACCTCGGCCACAGCAGGGTCTCAGCCATCTGCATGTCTCCTGCCCCAACCACACAGCCAAGCACTGCCCCCACAACCCTGAACAAGGGCCCAGGGGTCACCAAGGAGGAGCCTCATGACTTTCAGACACCCCAGACCCTCCCCAGCGAGGCTGGAACCATGGGGACTCCAGAAAGCCTAGGCCTGAGGCAGTGTACCCTCGTCACCCAAGAAAGCCCAAGCTGGAGGGTGAAATGGGGTGGGGGGCCTTTGGGAAGAGCCCAGCTCTGAACTCAAGCCTGTCTCTTCTCTGGCCACCTGTGGGCAGTGTCTCTCTGTGGCTGCTAACAGGAAGATGTGGCAGCAGCTGGAACCCAGATGCCTCCCAGAGCCTTTGCTGCCACAGAGAGATCCCCAGCTGGGAATCTAGCCCTCGGCCCTGCCGCCCACATTGCACCCTGCAGCAAGCCCTCCATCTGGTTGAGGGGTCTCAGGACAGAGTCAGGCTGAGCTCGAAGCAAGGCTCTCTCTGAGGCAGTTGCACCCAAACTGTACCCCTGGAGCGGCAGAAAAGCCCCCAAAGGCACAAGGGGAACACTTGCTGAGTGAAGGTCCTAGACTCCTGCAGGGGTCTCCAGGGGCTCATCCTGGGGGAAGAGGCCAGTCCAGCACAAAGATATCTGAAGACCCAGTGTCATGGACACACACCAGTGGACACCTTCTTGGGGAAGCCCCCTAGGTGGGGTGAGGATGGCACTGGGCTCCACCTGGGCAAACACTCAGGCACTTAGAGGACATGGGCCGAGATAACTGCTCAGGATGTGGTACGACCTCCCCACTGAGGCTCAGAATGACCAAGTCTCAGTTGGCTTCCCCTCCCTGGGCGGCTCCGCTGTTTGCTTGTCAGAGCGCCTGATCTGGTGGCCGATGGAGATTTATCCTAGAAGAGCCTGCCTTCCATTAATAGGTCCAGCACCTCCTGCATCTCCCTCTAGGGACAGCAAGGGCATGCCTGGGGTATGAGGGCAAGGGAAGGGGCCACTGAAACAAAGCGCCACAGAGGGTGACTTAAACCACAAGAGTCCTCTCACAGTCTGAAGACCAAGGGCTGAGATCAGGATGTCACAGGCTGGTTCCTTCTGGGGGCCAAGAAGGGTACATTCCAAGGCTCTCCCAGCTCTGGTGACTGTGGGAAACCCTTGGTGTCACTGGGCTTCTGGATAATCACTCCATCTGCCCCCATCTTCATGTGGCTTCTCCTGTCTCTTCATCTCCTCCACTTGTGAAGACAACCAGCATCAGATTCAGGGCCCCATTTCCCCATTAAGTCACATTCAGAAGTTCCAGGTGGACATGAATTTGGGGATGCTATTCAAGCCAGTACACTGACCTACCCGTGCCAGGCTGTGTGGACAATGTTCACACCCCCACAATCATACTCTTGGAAACTGCACCCCACCCCCAGGCATGGTGCTCCTGCCCCTGTACACCTGCCTGTCCCTGACCACTCCTGGCATCCCCACCCAGCCTAGCTGCTCTACGGGGCCCTGCAGAAATGCCCACAGTATAGGGCTGAGATTTCACCTCTGTTAAGCCCCAATGCTGCCACCCCTTATACATCTACTTCTGTCTCCTCTGTGAGCTCCCTGGGGCAAGCCCATGGCTAGGCAGCCGAGATACAGCTGGTCTCTGAGCTCCCGGGTTACCTGGGAGGCAGGTGGCATTCAAAGGTCACTCCAAGGGCACCAAATGAGCGACCCAGGACATGGCCCCAGGCCTGACACTGGGAATGCCCTGTCCCATGCTCACATCTAAGAACATGAAGGCAACTTGCTTTTACGAGCACTCCCCATTCCCCAAATGCCATTTAAAAAGTTTGTCAGTAGCTGGATGAGGCTGAGAAAGTCCCTCTCCAGGTGTCCTTTCAGAGGACACTCAGCCCTCAGCCCTCAGTCCAATAGATGGTCCCGACCACCTGACCTCCGCTTAGGCAAGACCCTGTGCCATTGCTCCAACCAGGGGCACCTGGCTGGCATGCCAGCTGTCTACAGACAGCCATGACTAAAGGTCTCAAAGGGCATAGGCCTGTTCAGATCAGAAAAACGAGGCCTAGGACACAACCTCATCCACCAAAGTCCCGTGGCTTCGAGGTGGTGACCTTGGCAATGAGCAACCTGTAACACCCTAACATGGCCCAGATTAGAAGGGGCACCCTAAGCTCACAGCCACCCCATTTTGCTGCCTTGGACTTCAGAGACACAAATTTTGTCCAAAGCCTCTGCCACCTTCTGGAAAAATCCCCCCTTATCCTCTCCCTCCCTCCTTTAATGGGTCAGATGCCCCACACCCTCCCTGCAGGCCAGGCTGGGGGACCCTGGTTGCTCTCAGAGCTGGGGATGGGGCGAGAGGTCTGTGTCCCTATTGGGCCCCTGGAGTCTCCTCTGTACAGCCCTCTCACGAACCAATCAGAGTGAATCTCAACCTGTCAACGATAGAGGATGGTCAGAGGTGATAAGAGGGAGAAACCACCTAGGCTGCAGGAGGGAGCTGCTGGCCCCTTTTCCTATACCCAGGGAGACCCCAGCCCTGGCCTTCCTAAGTGGGGTCACTGACTCCTGGGACCACTGACTTCAGGACACATCCCCTGAAGAGGTGTAGGGGTATCCCCACTACAGTTTTCACTCAAGAGTAGTGAGAGGCTGAGAGAAAACCACTTCCCACCAGGTGTTCTAACAGATGTAGACAGGTAGAGAAAAGGGAGGAAAGAGAACAAACTAGAACAAAGAAATAAGGAAAGACTGGGGCTCGCAACTGGAGGCCACTGCAGCCCAGAAAAGAGGAACTGAGCCCCTCCTTCCCAGGCCACTGAACCTATCACACCAGCGCCAACCTCGCCTGGGGGCCAGCCGGTGAAGTGGGGACCACTGTAAGAGCCTAGAACAGAAAGAGGATATCATGATCAAGCAGACCAGCTGCCGCTTGCCAAGCAGATCTCTACACTGGTGCCAGCGCAGACCTTTGCAGGCAGGGGTGGGGGCTGTACCCACCCAGGACTGTGTATAGTTGTGTGTCCCCCTCCCCCACCCAGCAAGCCAGGGGGCTCCAGCTGGCTCCTAGCCCCTCCCTGCACTGCCAGACATCCCTGCAGCCTGCAACCCCCCAATGTCAAGGTCCAGGCCACACCTACCCTATCCCGTCCTCCAATGGCTTTTATCGTCAGCTCCCTGTCTTACCCCAGTCAAGGATTGGGGTAGTTTCATCCTGGGCGACCTCTAAATCTCAGGAGCCTGGCAATGGGGACAGGGAGTCCAGGATCCCCTCTCTGCCAGCTCTTTCCAGTGTGGGGCTGGTCTGGGACATGGCCTTAGCCTCTGTTGGCATCACACAGAAGGGAACGTTCCTGGTGCCCCTAAATCCTCCCATGTCCAAGACAGGTGCTGGGGCAGAAAGAGGCAGCCACTCACAGCATGAAGCCCTTGCTCCCCACTGATCCTAGGGAGCTAGAGTTGGCAGCGAACCCATCCAGAACTCCGAGTACGCTCATCAACTATCCCCACTAGTCAGAACACCCAGGCTGACAGCACCACCAATATCCTGCTCCTTCCTGCAGCAGGGGAACAGGTGCCCTGGGTGTGGGGACACCAGTGTTCACCAGCCCACCTGCCTGCCAGGCCACGTGGAGCAGCACACCCTTGCCTCCCTTGGAAGGTACCTCTTCTGAGCAAAACTATGAGCTTTGTGAAGGCAGCACAGCAGAAGCCCTCATCTGTCATCCACGGCAGACAGTGCCCTAGGTGCCCGAACCCACTGCCAACTCACGAGGGCCAGGCTGCTTTCCTTAATGCCTCTCCACCTCTGAGAATCCAGACCCTAAATCATGCTGTGGGCTGACAGCTTGACTTCCCTCCTCTTGTTTGCCCAGGACCAAGTTTAATTGCTCACCTAGAAATCCAACCCAAGCCCACATGATTTACAGTTGTTCCTAGTTGTCTCAAAATTAACCATTGAGGAAAGGAGAGAGTAACTGGTCTTTTGAGCCACAGAGTTAAAAACCCACTTTCAAGAAGAAAGAAAAAGAATATCCTCTACATGGCCTGAAGGGCTACCACCCACCCCCTTTCTGGGCGGGCTCCAAGGAGCAAGGGGAGAGAGGGACGCACATGACACATGGTAAATCAAGGTGACATATCTCCCGCCTGACCTTGACGGTGCAGAGCTGCTGCCTGGATTCATCCCTAGAACAGCGGACAGGCTGGCCCATCCCCCGCATTCCTTCACATCTAGACCCAGGAACAGGGAGTCTGGCCAGTAACTTGGGGGAAGCCGTCCGCCCCACCCACTTCAATGTGAGAAGCTCCCTGGACCACGTGAGTGCTCCATAGTGCCAGGGAGGGTGCCCACAGTCATGGAGGAGGCATTTGGGTGGTCCAAATATGATGCCCCCCCGGGCCAAGAGCTTCCTCTGAAGGGCTAGCAATAGCCATGGACTCACCTCAGCCCTCAAAAGCGTGGTACGGGCAGGAGGATCACCAGCGCCTTCCCAACTCCCAGCCACTGCTCCTGCAGTGCCGCCCTCCACACCTGCCCTTCCGCTCCCATCTCTCCTTAATTTCTCCCTGAGTCTGGTCCCAATACTGTTCCCCTCTCATGGAACCAGCCCCAACCCCAGTTGGTGGCAGACCCATTCTCCGAGCCCCCAGGCTAGCCCATCACCCTCCCACCATGCTCACAGGCTTTTCCTGGCCTCTTTCCCCACAGCCTAGCTTGCCCCCACCTCACCTTCCACCTTACAGCCCAACCCCACCCCCAGCTGCATGGACATATTCCACCTACTCCAGGACCTCTGCATATACCATTCCTCTGCCTAGGACACTCCTGCTCTATGTCCAATCCACCCCTGCCCATGTCTCCCCCAACACAGGTCCCCGTGCCCAGTAAGCTGATGAAGTCTCTCCCTGGGTCCCAATCCCCGATGGCCTCCATCTAGCCCATCCTATCTTCCCAAGCACCTCCATGGAGATCAGTCCAACCCCACTCTACTGCAGAAAGGCCAACAGTTGGACATGCTGGGCACACAGTAGGAGATCAGAGTCTTGCT